>JALIZH010015612.1:0-61245 GCA_030522465.1 Rhipicephalus appendiculatus
AATTTATTGACCTGTTCCTATTGCCGTTATATATTATTCCTTAAAAAATAAAAGATTATTGTTTACGAATGAGTGAAAGAGAGAAAATACATTAGAAGGCAAATAGGATGGCCTGAGCTAGTACGCCCCGGCCAGCTACACTGCTCTGGGGAAAACGAGTGATGAAATATGATGGTGGCAGAAGGAGAGAGAGAGAGAAAAGTTTAGTGAAAGGCAGGGAGGTTAACCAGGAGAAAATTTCCGGTTTGCTACCCTGCATTGGGGAAGGGGTAAGGGGGGGATAGAAAGGTAAGGAGGGAAAAAGAAAAGAGGAAGTGATGAAAAAAAAAGGAAAGAAAACGCGCACACACTCAAGCACGCGAGTTTCAAAGTCGTTTGGCAAGTCCGGTTGACCGCAGAAACCTCAGCAGCGCCTTCGTCGCTTTCTGGTTTGAAGCTAGTATGTTCCTGTACTCCAAAATTGACTGCTCGGAAAGCGGCCGGTCATCGAGCCTTGCTAACGTTGCCGAAAGTTGAAGAAAGTGATTGTGGATGTATACATATATATATATATATATATATATATATATATATATATACATATATATATATATATATATATATATATATATATATACATATATATATATATATATATATATATATATATATATATATATATATATATATATATATATATATATATCCTTTTCATGATTGTGAAGCTAGCATTCCTGCAATGCAGTTAGCCGAACTTCTACCACTTAGTCACTACCGTAAACAACGTGTTCAAGCGTAGTTTGCTTGCGCCATGACGCTGAAAAGGTAGACTCAGCAGCTCTCCTGACATAAACACGCATAACAGATAAGCGCCAGCACGTGCAACTAGGACCTCGTCTCCACATGAAGCACAACAGGTGCCGCCATTAGTTGAGCGAATATGTAGAGTAAGGAAGGGCATTAGCGGATTATGAAAATGGTCTAACAGACCCTGGAGAAGTGTGACTTTCAGCTAACGCTTGCACAACACGTCAGCCAACCTAGAGGCCCGCGCTCACGGCCTTCGAAACGGCCGTGAGCGCGCCATGAGCGTGGAATGCAAGTCATGTCGCTCATGACATGTCATGATTTCCATATTACCACTTGTCATTTATGTTCGTCATATAGTCACGTCACTCAATACCAAGTTTGGTGTATATCAAGCTAACGAAACGGCCGCGAGCGCGCCATGAGCGTGGCATGCCAGTCATGTCGCACACGACAAGTCATGATTTCCATATTACCACTGGTCTTTATGTTCGTCATACAATCATGCCACTCGGTACCAAATTTGGTGTATTCAAGCTAACGAAACGGCCGCGACCGCGCCATGAGCGTGGCATGCAAGTCATGTCGCACATGACAAGTCATGATTTCCATATTACCACTGGTCATTTATGTTCGTCATACAGTCACGTCACTCAATCCCAAATTTGGTGTATATCAAGCTAACGAAACGGCCGCGAGCGCGCCATGAGCGTGGCATGCAAGTCATGTCGCACATGACATGTCATGATTTAAATATTACCACTTGTCATTTATGTTCGTCATACAGTCACGTCACTCCAACCCAAATTTGGTGTACTATATCAAGCTAACGAAACGGCCGTGAGCGCGCCATGAGCGTGGCATGTAAATCATACTTTTCATGACAAGTTATTCATGATTTTCATGATATGACCAGCCATTTATGTTCGCCATACGGTCATGTTATGCCATACCAAATTCGGTATAAATCCCATTAACGATACGGCCAGGAGAGCACAAAGTCGTAGGCGGCTAGATAGCTAGATAGATAGATAGATACGCTCAAAGTCGCCGACGTTCGCTAAGAAATGCTTCGCTTTTAAAAATAGCAGGCGGGTGTATGAAAGGAAAAGTAACGGCCGCTCTTGGGGCTGTTATTTTGTCTGTGAGGCTCATTACGATGCGCGCTTCGAGGGACCGCAAGGACACAAACAAGTTGTCAGGTCTGCAGGTGAGCGATGGCGCTGCTAGAAAAAAAAAGCGAATAAATGCGGTTGCTTCATTTCGCGCGCAGTAGCGGCTTCGTCATGCATGCGGCATCGACGCACAATCCCGCTTGCGACGAGCCCCGAAGTTCGCTTGCACCTTGTCCGTTCGACTGCATCGTGTGGCTTGCCGTGGGAGGAACCATAGCATGGATTTTTGGCCGTCTGTTATCATCGCGCGATGCCGCCAAAACGGTAATGTACAAAAGTTGAATCTATATGGGTCGCGTTTTTTTTATACATATATTTTCCGAAAAAAAAAAACAAAAACAAAACTGGGTTAAATTTCACGGGCGTACAGCGCGCCTCGTTATCTTTCCACTTTTCAAAGAATTGCAATCAAAATGGGGCAATTCCTCATTGTAACGTGGACGTAAAAAAAACAGTTTCCAATCAAAAGTGCGCCAAGTCCTGCACCCGTTTGAACCAAAGCGAGTTAGATCCATTAGCGCTGCGTCCAAAAATCATGACCAAAACAGCCAACATGGCCGCATCCAATCTGTTTCATTTGTATCCTAGTTGGTTTGCTATCGTGCTTTCATTCCACAATTAGTTTCTCTTGGGCGAGTTGGTACTTACTGAAGGACATGATGCTGCAGGGCAAAACTCGAATAGAAAGAGTAAAAGGCCGACTTTCCTACTTCTTTCTGCCTCTTATAGTGTTTCTTTTCGTGTTTTGCGCTACGATATAATGTCCTTCTTTCGTTCCAAGACGATATACTTGAAATAGAAGATCCACTGAAATGAAGATATTAGACATTGATCTATCCCTTGAAGAAGTGATCCGAAACGGCGCGGCATAAAACGAGCTAAGAACAAGAAAAGCGGAATCATTTTTGAAGGCCTTCATAGATGCCAAGAAGTAAACGTTGCCGACAGTCCAGAATGGTGCGCCTTTTGCCTGGAAGGACCACTCGCTCTACAAGTCTAGTCATCGCCATTACGTCCGCGCAAAAAAAGGACGGAATCAACGGAAGCACAAGGATGATGTTAATCTTGTCGCAAAATATTGCTATATTGTTCATTCACTGCGATTTAGGCTTCTTTTACAAGCTAATTCCTGCCCAAATGTGAAGTTCCAATCAATAAGACAAAAGTCCAAACTTTACTCCTGAATACTGATGGTAGCGGGCTATGTAGATTTCAGCCGCATTATAGATTTGAGGTATTTAGGTGACATCAGCACATCGGCAAAAAATTGTTGGAGCAGGCCCGACCATATCATCAATAGCAAAAAGAGTGCGTTTTTCTCAATGTCAATAAAAATGGACTGGGCTCTATTAGAAAAAAAAAACGCCACATGTTATGATTGTCAGGCAATTATCGTTCTATTTCCTATGGCATGGTCACTTGTATCTCGTGGCGGCAGAAGCGTCAGTATGTAGTGATGAGAGACACCACTGCGGCTAATTAATATTTGCGCTTGTGTTGGACTTGGCACTTGAGGACACACACACACACACACGCGCGCACGCACACACACACACACACGCACACGCACACACACACACACACACACAAGCACGCACGCACGCGGATTTGCGTGTCTTAAATGCAAAGCATTTCTAAGCGAACTGCAGGCACCTTGAGCGTTTCTATCAACGTATCTATCTATAGTATATCTATCTAGCCGCCTACGTCTGGGTTCTCTCGTGATTGCCTCCATAACTTGGTGTACACCAAAATTGGTATGGGAGGGTAAGAGAGTTTAAGAAACATGACTGTCTGGCCATGACATGAATAACGTGAAAATCCTTTCTTATACGTCGTCAAATCCTTTCCTCCAGACAAGTGTGGCAGATACCCGTATACCACGGGCCGCGGTATGCGGGTATGCGCCACAGGTGATTGTGGGTTTATATCTACCCCGGAACGGTGATGAAAGACATTAGTAACCTAAATGTGAGATCGTTAAGAGAAGCTGGTATCGGCAGCGTAGACCCGACGAATGCAAAGATAGAAAATCAGGGTCTCAGCAGGAATGGAACCCAAGCGTTCTGCGTGGCAATCAGATGTTCTACCACAGAACCATGCCAGGTCTTGAAACAGCCTTGGAAAAAGACACTATGCAAGCGTAAGGTCACTGCAACTTCAATTGTGGTTGCAATGCTGGCTATAAAATGTTATAACAAAGCAATAAACATTACATATGTAAACATATAACACAGACGTCATGCCGAGATGACGTCAGTTGTGGTTCCAATGCTGAGCCCCACTTTTATAGCAGTCTAATAAACATTACATTTGTATTCCTATGATTCAGCAAGCCATATTCAAGCGTTCCTCGACGCCGGGGGAATACGCTAACGAAATTTACGTGTCAAAACTTCCGGATCCTCCCGGAAGTCTTGTCATACCCATTGTCACACCCTAAAGCGCACTTCGTTTCGAGAATACTGACGTCTGTGGTCTAACGTGAGTGCTGAATTTATGTCAGACTATAAGTTACCCAGTGTAGTGTCTAGTAGATGCCAGTGTAGTGGACGTTCCTGGTAAGCCCACGATGTGCACACAACTACTGCACTTAACGTCGATCCATCTCGTAACACTTTCCTCAAAGCGAAAAAAATGCCCCCCACCTCCCCGAAGGGAATCGTGAGGAAATGCGAATGCATTTCGCGCGCGCTTCACTCCATTTATATATACGTGCGAGCGAGCGGACGGGAGAGTGGGGCGCAGGGAGGAGAGAGAGCGAACGGCGAGAGAAGGAGCGGCGAAGCACTGCATTTACCCTCTCCTACACTCTCTCCAAACACGCGGGAGCTCCGCCGAGCTCCCGCGATGCGAGCGCCCTCACACACCAGAGCGCGCTCCTCCTCTCCACTCACTCTCCGCTACTCCGCCCGCACCACCTGCTCCGGTTGCTAGGGGCGAGGATAAGCGCGCGCGCCCGCAGCTGTTGCTATGGGAGAGGGAATGAGAGCGGAGAGATAACACCTGCCGGCGCGCGGACACCTCCTCAACCTATCCTCCTCCTCCGCGGACAAGGCCGGATGCCTGACATAGCCCGACTAAGAAATGCATTCGCATTTAAAAAATTCCGCATAAGCTTCAACATTACGTTTCGCGTAACCAACATCACGGACTGATACAAGAACATTTCAGCCTACTACTGCTGGTGCTGGTAGTGCGCACGTTAGTGGTGGCGTCGTTATGTAACTATGAACAACCAGTTTTCACATTTACATGTTTTCTAGATACGTGAACGCGTATAAAATTTCTTCATATGTTTACTGAGTACTACATCCATCTGCCTCGTAACGTTATGCTCATTTTAAAAGTGCCACATAGCAAACTTCTTGATGCATGCTTCGCATATCATTAATTCACACGGTACGTGGGATCTGCCGAATTTTATTTTTTAAACCACGTAACAAGCGTCGGCAACGCTTACCTCAATATAGCTGTCAACATGATAATAATAATAATAATAATAATAATAATAATAATAATAATAATAATAATAATAATAATAATAATAATAAGAAGAAGAAGAAGAAGAAGAAGAAGAAGAAGAAGAAGAAGAAGAAGAAGAAGAAGAAGAAAAATAGTTGCCGTTTTACGCCCCAGAACCACGGTATTTTATAAGGGACGCCTCGAGGTCTTCGCAAGTTTTGACCGTCTAGTGTTACTTACCGAGTACCTAAATCTAAGTACACGGGCCTCAAACATTTCACCTCCTTCGAAATGCGGCTGCCACGGCCACAATTCGATGCCGCTATCTTCGGGTCAGCGGTCGAGTGCCATAACAGCTAGACCACCGTTGAAGGAAAGAGCTGTCAACACCCCATGATTGAAGATGTGTGTACAAGATAATAAATATTGCAACTATACATACTTGCGATGCGCGCGTATACTTTGTTATCACTGTCAGTGATGATGTCATAACTGTGGGTATAGTGTGGGTATGTTACCACAGACTGGACTCTAAGCAAGTTCAACAGTAGGACAATCGTCATACCCCTACACGACACATGATGGTTCTATGCTCAGCGTTGCTTTCATAGGTCCCTTTGATGCATTTCACAAATGTGTGTGGATTATATCAACTTTCCCGCGTATTAATTGTTGTCTATCTTCCCACTTTTACACATCCAAAGCTAAGATAAAATCGGTATGCAGACATCCGAAGCAACAAGCCCGTAGGCGCGTGCCTGGTTGCATGGCATAATACTTAACGTGGCAGTTTTGAACGCAAGGTTATTGCGCTGCAGTGTGGGCCCTCAAGAACATTTTCTTTTATTTGACGACATAAAAAATACAAGAACATAGACATATAATTGCACATTCGGAGGTCCCGAAGTACAAACTGTCGGGGGGGGACTTCCTAACAAGAAATAAATGGGGGGTTACAAGAATCTCGGCAAACAGTGACTCATCTTTTATACAATTCGTAGTGCGTCAGTAATAAAAGGGAAGACTAATCATAAATAAAAAAATCGTTACGATAATCGCAAATGATAAAATGAGTGATTTACAAAGTCAAATGGAAGAAAATGCAAAGATAATTTGCATAAATTCAAACAAGGACAAATGGCACGTGCAACCAGCAACGCGAACAGGCATCCAATCTATACAGCCAAAATTCAAACACTTAAAAATTGGTAACAGTACATTTTGAAAGTTTACTGTAGAAAAAAAAGACGTAATGAATTCTATGCGTGTGACAAAATGTTAATGAACTGTTCCTTAGTTCTACTTTTGAATGATAAGAATAAAGATGACTTGATATCCGATGGTAATGAATTCCAAAGTGAAATGGTAAATTTCCCATAATTTGTTCGAACTTTAGGAAGAAGTAGATTAAGTTGTTTTGAAAATCTTGTATTGTTGCTATTAATGAGGCTGGAGTGAGTAAAACCCGGAATATTGAGTTTGGTATTTATAAGGCGCAACATAGTGGTAACATCCTATGACTGAACAACATACGCAAAGGTAGAACATTTAGGGAACTGAATGTGGGAGCACAGGGAGATGTATGCGGTTGAAATGTAACTAATCGTAATGCCTTTTTTTGTAAAATTTCTAGCTGATGAAGATGTGTGGCATATGTATTACCCCAAGATGAAAGGCAATAAGACACGTGACTGTGCATGTACGCGTAATATAAAGACATTGATGAAAGCAAGAGCGCGTTTCTATGATGATCTGAATACCAAATGAGATTTTTAAGTGATTGAGCATGGCATTAGGAACTTTAGATTCTGATCTAGAACAACACCAAGAAATTTAGTAGACGGGGTCTGACAATTGCATCATTATTTAACGAAACTGCAATAGATTGAATGAGCAATGTTATTGAGGAATGAAATATCATAAATGTTGTCTTAGATGGGTTGATTATTAGCATATTTTTTTACACACCAGGAATGAACATTTGCTAGGTCTGCGTTGAGTTTATCCTGCAATGAACCACAAAATTTATCGGACGTAAAAATGGTGGTGTCATCAGCATAAAGAAGACAGTGTGAGTGTGTTAATATTTGTGGCAAGTCATTGATGAATACGAGAAATAAAAGTGGCCCAAGTATTGATCCCTGAGGAACACCTGTATTTATAATTTTTTTATGAAAAGAGGACACCATCAATTTGGACTCTGTATGATCGGTCTGTTAAATAGTTACGAATTATTTCTAAAGGCGGCCCAGAAATGCCGTAAGGTTCAAGTTTGCTTAAAAGAATACGATGGTCGATGGAGTCAAATGCCTTGGTGAAATCAGTAAAGAAAGCACCGACTAAAAGGCCTTGGTCGATGGCTAATTTAACCCTTTCAGCAAAAGTAATAAGCGCTAATGGGGTTACATAATAGCGCTAACTTGGAAAAAGACAGATTCGAGATAAGAAGTAGGGGGGGAGCAGAAAGGTGGGGCGCTAAACTCGCAAATAGTCCCAGCAGAGTCGGACTTGATCCCACAACTCAGAGCGAATAATCTTGCAAATACGCTTTATATGTCCATTGATGTTAACCTACTCGCCCAACAACAAGTCTTACCTCAACCATAATAAGCGCTAGTTCAGTAGACTAAATTCTCGCGAAAACCAAAATGATCATGAGTTAAAAGATTAAATTTGGAGAGGTATTTACAGAGACGATTGTATATTAGCTTTTCGAACACTTTACTAAAGAAACACAAAATGCAGATAGGACGATAATGTACGCATGCACTTATGGTAACCTTTTTTAAACACTGGAATAAATATTTATTTTGAGGCGATTAGGAAAGATCCCATCTTTGAATAATTTGTTTATTACATGTGCTAACGCAGGTGAGATTTCTTTAGTCACAAGCTTAATGTTTGATGGGTGTATAAGATCAAGACCTGGGCCAGTTGTTTTAAGATATTTGATGATATTACACACTTCCTGCGGCGTTGTTGGGAATAAGTAAAAGGAATGAAAACATCGCGGAAGACTAACACCGAATTGGGCTGATCATCGTCTTAATACTGAAATGATCACTGAAAGCATTAGCAATATCTTGAGGGTGAGCAATATTAGCAGAATTGTGGTTTACCCCCAATATGTTTATTTTAGTTGTACTGATATTCAAGAATTCCTTAATTACCTGCCAGTTCCGTCTGGTGTGGCTTCCGTTTTTCCTTATTTTATTTTCGTAGTAATTTACACTTGCCATCGTCCAAAGTGGTTGTTAGAACATTCGAATACGTGTTGTAACGCGACCGCAAGGTATTATTAAACGGCTGGACTTTAGGTTTCCTACGAAGATTATCTCTTTTTTTTTAATAGACCGCAATAAAGAATCACTAATCCAAGGCTTTCTTGGCGAGCTAAACCATCGCGTCATAGTTGTGATTCCTGGGCATGAATTAGAACATTCTGATGTTCTTGCAAAGAAACATTCAAAAGTCGTATTGCCGCATTGTTCTTCAAGCACGTCAGCCCAGTCAATCGCACGAATCATATCAATGAATTTCTTAGAATCAAAGAAAGTCCTGACATATTTTCCTGGTTGATGACGTGTTAAAGGACCTATGCAAAAAAGAGTAGGGTAATGGTCTGTTGCGGCATATTCCACTATTCCAGATGTGCTATGATCTGTAGGCAAGGTATAAAGTATATAGTCAATTAAAGTATTGCGCTCACCAATTTCACACCTATTAGGAAAAGAAATTAGTGATGAGAGACCGCAGCTGAGATAAGTGCGTAAGTACTCAGAGCAAGACTGACTATCAGGGTCGATAATGTTGATATTAATAGGCCACACATAACAATATCCTTGTTTTCATCAATTAGTATCTTTAGCAACTGCTCACGTTCCCTACAAAAGTCGATGTAAGAGGATGAGGGTGTACGATAAATGCACGCAATTATGATGTTACGTTTGGAGGGCAGCTGCAGGTTAATACTCGCGGCTTCTAACCATACTGATTCACACAGACAATGACGAAAAAAAAGGTCATGACGACTTTTATATGACAATGCTGATTTCACCAAAATGGCTGATAACCTTCGCGATGACAATATTCTGAAGTGTAACCAGAAAGCCCGTATAAATTCCCGTCATGGGATGATAACCACGTTTCAGATAGGCATACAAAAGAAAAAGCATGATCCAAAATGCTAAGAAGAGCGATGAGATCATCATGATGCTTACGAATACTGCGTATGTTTAAATGCAAAAAACTCGACAGTTTCACCACAAGGACGAAGCGATGAATGCGATAGCAAGAAATTAGAATGTCACACGAACATCGACAAGCAACTCGATACTTGCAGCGTGCCGCTGCAGCACAAAGAAGGACGCTCGAAAAGAACGCATAGGTATACACAGGACCAGCGTGAACTAACAACTGTCATAATTGCTACGTCTTTGTATTAGAGAGAGAGAGAAATAACTTTATTGGGTCCAGCGGTTTGGGGAACAGGTCCCCACCGAAACGGCGGCCAGTAGCCCTTGGGTCCTGGCGGCGTTTTCGGCCAGCTGGACGGCCCAGAGTTACTCTTCCGGATCCGAGCTTAGCAGTAAGGCCTCCCACTGCTCATCGTTATCTATATTGTGACCCTGTAGGGACGCCTGAGGGCAAGCCCACAGAATGTGTCGCAGATTTGCCCGTTCCCTGCATAGCTGGCATTTGCAATCGTATTGGTCGGGGTAATAACGGACTGTAGGCCACCGGATTCGGGTAAGTGTTGGTTTGGAGAAGGCGCCAGACCACCGTCTGTGTCTTATTGAGTCTCGGGTGGGCAGGGGGGATACCGAGCCCTCGCGAATCTATAATACTTTGTGATTTCATTGTAACTGACCATGCGTTCCTCTCTCATCTCTGGTTGAGGCTGCTCACTGGCTCGGTGTGTAAGTTCTCGAGCCACTGTGTGGGCCGCCTCGTTTCCAGGGAGAGAGGCATGCGCAGGTGTCCATATTATTTCTATGTGCCTATTGATTTGGAGAGTGGTTAAAATTTTAAACGCCTCCGACGAGATTCGACCCTCTTAGAAAATTTCGCACCGTTGTCTTCGAGTCACTAATTATGTGTCTTGCCGACGTTGAAGCTATGGCCAATGCGATCGCTGATTCCTCTGCAGTTTCTGCGCTATGCGTTCGGAGTGAACCACTGGCTTCTATCTTACCCCCTCCGTTTACGACAGCTACAGCCATTCTTCATTCATGTGGATATGTCGCGGCGTCAACGTAGACCACGTTCCTTGATGTCTGCATATCTAGTTCTGAGGGTCTTCACCCTTGCCGCACGCCTTTCCGCGTCATGCTCCGGGTGCATGTTTCGGGGAATCGGTAGAACGTGTATCCTTTCGCGTATTTCTCGCGGTATATCGGCCTTGTTTCCCTGCTGCGTTGCATAGCCAATGTAGAGGCAGTCAAGTATCCTCCTGCCCGTAGGAGTCTGAGCTAATCTCTCATATTGGGCCGTTTTATGAGCTTCTATTAATTCATTCTTCCTATTAGAGCAATGCGCAGCAAGTGTCCACAATGCAGAAGCCGACGCTCTTTGATATTTCTTTTAGATGTGAAGCATCTTATGGCGAAGCTTAATCCGGTGGTGGTGGTGGTGGTGGTGGTGTGCCCGCTTTTCTTTTAGATGTGAAGCATCTACCCTTACTGCGCATGCGCAAACAGTTCAAGAAAAAATAAAAATAAAAACCTCCTCTCCCCCCTCTCTCTCCTCTAGGCATCCCTCCCCACGGCAACCACACCCTCACTGCGCATGCGCCTCCCTTCCTCTCTCCCCTCTTACATTCCCCCCCTCTCTCCATCCCTGCCCGCGGCGTCCACACTCCCATTGCGCATGCGCGTCCCCCCCCTCTCTGTCCTCTCCTACGCTCCCCCCTCTCTCCTATGGGCATACCTGCCCGCGGCGTCCACACTCCCACTGCGCATGCGCGTCCCCCCCTCTCCCCTCTCCTACGCACCCCCCTCTCTCGCCTCGCGACGCCGACACCGGCAGCGTCTGCTAGCGAGTTTCTTGGTTGAAAAAACCGACTGCTCGCGCTGCACAACCGTTCACTGGCCACCCCGTATATATGGCAATGGATCTTGACCTCCAAGGTGGTGCCGGTGGGAGATTTCTCCTGTGCGTTGTTGAACAATAAAAATTCGCAGCGTGCGCGTTAACTAAAAGCGGAGTGCGGGTCTCTGTGTCCAGTCGGAGTATTCTGTCTCTCATTGCCCATTAGCAGCGATTGGCATGTTCCAGTAGGAAACACTGCTCCATCACTGCCTGCTTTGCGCCTCCCCAGTTTTCTCTCCTGCGCAACGCTGCGATGAGCGCCAGCGTCAACGCCGCCGCCAGTGTAAGCGTTAGCGCCCGCTGCTTCACATCTACACATGGTTCCCTTTAGCGGGAGATGGTGTAATTTTTTTTCCCCTTCTACATTATGAATGGTTACAGAAGGGGGGCCACTTTTTCGTGTGCGTCTCAAGGGCCGTTTTCAATTTGAAAGAAAATGTCAGAGCGTTGCGTGAGAGAAAACACGCTCACGCTCCTTCGAGAACTGCGTACCGCAATCGGTAAATGGTGCATATGAATAGCTCGCCGTTATATCGCCGGCCCAAGCATGGCGCGTCGCTGTGTTGGCTAGCGCAGCAGGCTGCGGAGCGAGGGGTTGCTGGTTCGAATCAGCGGTCAGGTGCTTTGGATTTTTTTTCAACTAATTTATTTTTCTTTGTGCCTTTTAATATATATATATATATATATATATATATATATATATATATATATATATATATATATATATATATATATATATATATATATATATAATATATTACTACATATACATATCCGGGATATGACGGCGACGTCAACGGCAAAAATCAGCCGAGAGTGTCTATATAATTGCTATCGCAATAATAAGGATAATGTGGGTTGTATTTTCTTAAGCAGAGCTTTGGCTTCATCGTAAGAAAAAAACGATTCACCCATGATGATTTAGACGATAATCCCAAGCACAAAAACGGTTTGATTACTTGAAGATTGACAGATCATTCACACTAGATATGCGATGAACACGGGTGTCATCTCACTTCCTGGGTTTAAGTACAGGCGCGGAGTGACATGGTTAAGCACAAGGTGGCGAAAGACACAGACAATCTAGATGCAGGCAAGCTTCATATTATTATTTTTGGCGGGGGGCACCACGCCGCTGTTTATTTTATCGTCGCTGACTGCATACATGCCAATACGCCTACTCCATGGTTATTAGCAGCCGTCCGCTGTAGTTTCGCTTTTCCTTCTAACCACTTATCTGAACACAGAAACCGTTGTTTCGGATTTTTTGCGGGTTGAAGATCCTTCAGTGACCATTTTTGTCTTTGTCCGCAATGGCAGGAGTACAAAAAAAATTATTTTTTATTTCTCGTACTCCCGCAATTCAAAGAGCTCTATCTCTTCATATCAATACAGGGGGCTTCGTACTCCCTAGCTAAAAACAAATAATAATAATAATAATAATAATAATAATAATAATAATAATAATAATAATAATAATAATAATAATAATAATATTAATAATAATAATAATAATAATAATAATAATAATATGTAAGCAAATGTTCGCCCTTTGGCTCTCGTTCACAGGTTACACAGTGGCCGATCGATCAACCACATAACAATATTAAACCAACGGCCTTCGCCCGCTGTTACGGAAAAGCAAGCGCTGCGAAAAAGCAAGCAAGATAGCGACAGCCTGTGTACAGTTGCGGTTTCTTCTACATGGCGACATGGTGTTCGCAAGAATGTAGCGAGTTTCATTTTCACGTACTAATAGCTACAACATGCAAGGTACAAAATGAATGAACTTTAGTAGGGAACAGCGCCCTGTTTACGTGCATCTGTTTTGTCACGCCTGTCGCGATGCTGTAAGTATCGCCTGTCTTTCAGTCACCTTTGGATAATATAAGCTGTGATAAGGATTCCTAATTACCCTGACGACTATACTTTTCGCTTTCTTGCCAACATGATCATACAAATTTAGGCACAGACTTGTACATTTTCAAACCCGAGTGTAAATGTAAACCATTCGACCTGCTAGTAAACCGATCTGTCCTTTTTGTTTTTATCTCCCTCTATCCGCATTTAATAAATAACATACACTACAAGCGGATCCCTACATGCGCCGAACACTTAGTCAATTAAACAGCCTCTTGAAGTGCCGCACTTGCAGGGCTGTTGTATTAATAACCTTTCTTGGCAAGTCTACTTTTAGATATATAACTGCGACATCCCTCGAGGGAATGCAGTTGTGTTGCCTGTGTTTCAAATTCCATAAAGGGCCCATTTTTCACACCGTAACCAAAGGATGCTCGGCTGCTGACCCGAAGGTCGCGGGTTCGATTTCGGTGGAGGCGAAATGGCAGAGGCCCGTGTACTGTGCGATGTCAGTGCACGTTAAAGAACACCAGATGGTCGAAATTTCGGGAGCCGTCCACTAAGGCGTCCCTCATAATCAAATCGTGGTTTTGGGACGTAAAACCCCACATATTATTCATTATTATTATTATTATTATTATTATTATTATTATTATTATTATTATTATTATTATTATTATTATTATTATTATTATTATTATTATTATTATTATTATTATTTTACGGGTTACATGCTTGCACACGCAGCCGATTCCTGCCCGAATACGGTATCCTCAAAAGGATCTGCCGCCAGTGTATCCCAACGGCTGGTTTCCCATCATAGAGTCTCAGGAGCTCAAGGTGAAACAAGTTAAGCGAGTCGATGTGCTTGGTAAGTTGCAGTGTCGGAATATCTATCTCCCATGCAGTGATGTCTCAAGGAATAACCATGTGAAAATAACTTTAGCGGTTAGAACAAAAAAAGAAATTAAACAATGAGATACTGTTTTCGGTTTTTGATTGTTGGTTGTTATTAGTTTACACAAACTTTTCATAATTTACGAGCACTTTACGAGTAAGACTTCACTCCATGGAAAGATGAAAGGCGTAAGTGAGGTCCTTCTGAACATAAAAAAATCTGTAGACTTCGTGTATTTCCCTCGTTCTGTAGTGATTAAGTGCGGTAGCAGTACGCTATCTCTCTTCTCTTCCTCACTGAATGCCCCCGTGTTATTTGCTGACATCTTGAAGCCTTCTTTTTGCCGCTCACGACATCATCTTTATCCATTGCGTCATAGCGTGCTGTGAGAGATGCAAACATCGCAGGCGTTTTTTTACCACTCTCTCGATGGCACGACGTCAGTTTAACTTCGCTACAGTAGCCTCCTGGATTATGCTGGTTCTTTCGAAGGTACCTAAATGGAAGTTCACATCTCAGAAAACTACACTATAGTGCAACGAAGCGATGAAGTAACATTTATAGTGAAACAAGTCGGTCTATCCACCCAGGTCATTCCTTCGGATAAGGGCCATGAGCTTACCGGCAAACTAGACACTATTTCACGAACTATCTGCAATAATAATAACAATTTTCCTCTAGGATTAGAGCTCGTCGCCTTTCGTACCGAGGACGGTGTGGCGCACGTTATTGACGCCTACTGCCCCCCACCTGGGAGCTCACCTTGGAGTGTTGGGCCGTGTGGTGGGAGACTGCATCGAGTGCCCCTTCCATGGGTGGAGGTTCGATGCAAACGATGGCGTTTGCACCCATGTGCCTTACTCAGCAAAAGGTACGCTCTTATAACCTTCTCGTAATGACGGGCGGCAGCGTCGAGATTTCAGGCGTGAAACGGGCCACTGATATGTGTGTGGGCTCAGAGTTGTTATTTATTTATATAAAATAAATAGCACTCCATTCGTCCATCACCGATGGGCACAGCAACACCTGCAGCAGTGATTCCTCTTTTTTCAGTAAAATTTTTATGCAAAACATACAAGAATGAAAATAAGGCAGAAGTTCAGTGGAACATGAAAGCTTGAAGAGACGAAAAAATTTTTAACTCGGGATGTAGCTGGAGCCAGCGTTTGGACAAGCGGTTTTGTTCAAGTTGCCGCTTCGAAGAAGGCAAGAGGGTGCTTGTCGAAATGTTGGCTGCAGCGACATCCCATGTTCAAGAATTGTTCATCTGTGCAAAAATGAAGCTGCTCACTTGAATAGTCTTGTATAGGTCTTCTCATAAAGACATTTCGCTGAAGGTAAAGCACACTGCCTTCGCCTGCACAATCGCGTACCTATAACATTCGCCTCTGATTCATCCACACGCTGCTCGCTCTTCTTACAGTGCCAGACTTCGTCAAAGTGAAAACGTGGACCACGGCCGAGCTTCTCGGCAACGTGTTTCTGTGGTACCACGCCGACGGGGAGGAGCCCAGCTGGCAGGTGGAGGACATCCCCGGAGGTGACGAGCGGCCACTGGAAAGCGTGGACGCGACACGAGGAGACGCTCAGCTGCCACATCCAGGACGTGGCCGAGAACGGGTCGGACGTGACGCACTTCCGGCTCCTTCCACGGGACCCAACTTGCTGCTGTCCCCGGAGGAGTTTGCCAAAAACGCGGGCGACACCACCTGGGGCCGTTTCTTCACGCACCTATGGACGGCCAAGTGGCACGTGGACGAGCACCGCTGCTGCGTCGACATCGAGGCCAAGATACGCGTGCTGGGTCGGTGCCCGCGCTTGTTCGACATCGTGTCATACTTGAGATTGCAGGGACCCGCGCTGCTCGTGGTGCGCGTCGAGAGCAGCTTCGGTGCCCAACTCACGGTGGCCGCTATCACACCACTGGGTCCGTTCCGAATACGCGTGGTGCACACCACTCACTTCGCGCCACGTACCAACTTGATCTTTCGCTGGCTGGCCAGTATCGCTTTCAAGAAAACCGTGAGTATGTTTTGACGAGCAGCGTAATAACTAGCGAATTAATAATACCGTTCTGGGTTTCTCTGAGCGCATCTACGAAGCAATTTTTTAATTAATTTACTTATCGCTAAGAACAGTACATATCTGCCTAGAAATAGTGAATCTCTGAAAAGATAAAGGTCTAATATTATGTCACTTCGACAGAAACAGCATTGATCATTTGTCGATGTGGTTCACAAACAGGGTTTATATGCACTATGGTCAAAGGTTTGAGAGGCATTTTTATCACTGTTCAAGGATGAGAATATAAATTTGTAAAGATGGTGTGGCTGGACAGGTAAAAAAAATGCCCCCCACCTCCCCGAAGGGAATCGTGAGGAAATGCGAATGCATTTCGCGCGCGCTTCACTCCATTTATATATACGTGCGAGCGAGCGGTCGGGAGAGTGGGGCGCAGGGAGGAGAGAGAGCGAACGGCGAGAGAAGGAGCGGCGAAGCACTGCACCTACCCTCTCCTACACTATCTCCACACACGCGGGAGCTCCGCCGAGCTCCCGCGATGCGAGCGCCCTCACACACCAGAGTGCGCTCCTCCTCTCCACTCACTCTCCGCTACTCCGCCCGCACCACCTGCTCCGGTTGCTAGGGGCGACGATAAGCGCGCGCGCCCGCAGCTGTTGCTATGGGAGAGGGAGCGAGAGCGGAGAGATAACACCTGCCGGCGCGCGGACACCTCCTCAACCTATCCTCCTCCTCCGCGGACAACGCCGGACAACGCCGGATGCCTGACATAGCCCGACTAAGAAATGCATTCGCATTTAAAAATCAGACTAGCATCGCATATAAGCCTACCCAAAGGCGAGCCATTTCTACGGAAAGAGCGGACATTATTGATTAGAAATTATCTGCCCCATGTATTGGCTCAGAAACTGATACTCCTGAACAACCAACATCATTATTGTGCAGCCCAGTCATTCGTAGCGGTACTCAAGTTCACCGTTTGGTCTCCCTCACTATTGCAATGCATACTCCTGATCCTCAGGGGATTCAAGAGTTTACGATACGATAACTTCGTAGTAGTCAATTATCGAATCGATTACGACACAAACAATATGTACTAAAAATACTTGCACAGGTCTATAATCTCTACTCATTAATAACGTCGTAGATTATGTCATAACGACTCCTTAAAGACACATGAAACGGCTTTTACAGAGAATCCATATATCGCGGGGAAATTTGTCGATTTGTGTAGAAAAATCTTTAGCGCTCGTATGGACCGCGGAAATTTGGCAAACCTCACTATTCACTACTGATCTACTAAAATTAAGAAGAAAACATACGCACGCTCAAATGGCACGCTGAAACATACGCTCAAATGGCTCCTCACGGTGGTGCACGAAACGCCAAGTGAGACAAGTCGACGCATGCGAGACAAAAAGGACGCATGCAGCTGAAATGGAAAACTTTAAATGGGCATGCGATGAATTCAAAATCGACTTTCTGGACAGGCGTTTCGGATCTAGTTGCATGGTGTGTGATCGGCTGCGGTTCAAAATTCTGTCAGCTCTGTGAAGTGTGCTCAAGAGCTTCGCAGGTCATTCACCTTCACAGAGTGGAAAGGCTCATAAATTTTGTTTTGTGCGTGTGCACGTTTTCGCTACTATCCAATCACTCCCACCATAACTGAAGTGAATAACTTAGTACCAGGGGATGAACGGGTTATTTCCAAATGTTACTCTGCTTCTTAGAAGTGCTTTTCCGCAACTTATTCATCCAGTGGTCGGGTTCATTGAAAATCAGCAGTCGGGACTACGCTCTTCCTCCGGCGGCTTCAGATTTTGTTCTCCGGTAATCCATAACCTTTACACGCTAAGAATTTTGCGGACAAATTAACGTTTCTAACAATCATCACCGGAAAGCCGTACTGCGGGAATTGTGGTGGTTGTCTCTCGGCTTGAAAGGACACCGCAAACACGTAGAGTTCAGCACCTATGGAGTACCGGCAGTTTCAGTGGGCAAGAACGCTCCCTGGTTGCCTTCTACAGGTACACGATGTCTCAGCTTGACATCGCAACCAATTGGAGACCCCATACACCAAATGTAATTCATGGCGTTATAAAGAAACCGCAAGATCAACACAGCTGGTGCAGCCAACGTCAACATGAAGCACATTGTAACAGAAGGACGCTCGCTGTCCGTCGGAAGTTCCAAATTAATTTGTAATTAGTGACGTTTGCGTATTCCCTTTATATCGCCACTTTTTCCATCAAATCGTAAAGTGTTCCATTGCGAACAAGATTTGTTCGTAATGGAGTTAGATGTAAAGATTACCCGTGGCATCAGTGCGACAGCCAATACCGTCTGTCCAGCGAATAACGTCACATAACAGGGGTGGCTGAAAACTCGGCGTACATCTGTAGCGATGCGCATGTTTAAGACTTTATAACAAATTACTCTTGATGAAGAGTGCTTAATTCGTTCTGTGAATGGTCAACTACTTCGTAAAAAATCGTCAAAATTGTTTTAGGGTTCCTTTAAGTTGTTTAAAGGGTTATAGCGAAGTTCAGCGTTCCCGGACGGCGGTTGTCGCATCCATAGCTCGGCACACTCACTCATGAGTGCACTCAACTCACACTCACTCACACTCATTTGAACGTGGTGAGTTGAGTATGAGTGAGTACTCATGCGTGTGAGTGGACGTGAGTGTGAACGTGAGTGAGTACTCATGAGTGTGAGTGGAGGTGAGTGTGAACGTGAGTGAGTTCATGAGTGTGAGTGGACGTGAGTGGGAACGTGAGTGAGTCCTCATGAGTGTGAGTGGACGTGAGTGGGAACGTGAGTGAGTCCTCATGAGTGTGAGTGGACGTGAGTGGGAACGTGAGTGAGTGCGAAGGCTGAAAAAATTGTCGTGAGTGAGTTTGAGTGAGTACTCCCTTAAAGTGCCGACCTATGGTCGCATCACATGATACAACTTACATATCCTTGACGGTATTTAAAGAGCTTCTGCGCAAATTTACAGCCATCCGCAGCTACAGTGAAAATGCGAAAACCCACCACATGCATCGCAAAAAGCACGCGGCAGACTCAAGTTTCATGGCGACCGAAATTATGAGTAAAAAAAATTCGGCGGATCCCACGTACCAAGCGAGTCGTTGTTATGAGAGGCATGCGGAGGGAAGCTGACTGTGGTATAATTTTATTGAGCGAAACGTTACGAAATGACGCTAAAGATATATATATATATATATATATATATATATATATATATATATATATATATATATATATATATATATATATAGGTACTCAAGTGAAGTAGACGAACTTTATTGCCAACGTTGCGGCCGGGGACCGGCCTTTGTCAGGGCATATCCGCATACCGCAGCCCGCGTGTATGCCCCTGACGAAGGCCGGTCCCCGGCCGCAACGTTGGCAATAAAGTTCGTGTTGGAGACGAAGGATGAGGAATTAATCGGTCGTCTAGGGCACATTATATTTGAAGAATGATTAGTTTATATAGCAATAAATATAAGAATATTACAATAATATCGAAAACAATCAACTAGCGAGAGAACTACCAAAGCACCAAATTTTTATTCGGGGTAAATTAACTAGGAATTCTTCTTGCGTCACCAAAAAACTCGCATGTGGCTAGGCGGATGCTCCTGCTGCTGTGGCCCAGAGAAGACGCCATTTGAACAGCATGCGTGTGTTCCCTGCTTCATCTTTAGTACGCCATTTTTGAGTAGTGGGGTTCACCTAATTTATGTAGCACACATTTGTTCGCGTTCTTGTTCGCCTTATCACCGTGGCTGACACCCACTGTGGGACATTGGCGAAGAAATGCGTGGTTTCATGCGTCAGTGTTTGCCGCCTATGTGTTCCTTTTTTTCATTTTTAGTGAATAAATGGTGAGTAGTGAGGTCTGCCCGATTTCTAGGGCACATACGTGTGCTAGGGGTTCTGGCACCCAAACGGACGATCCCCTAGCCATATACAGCTTCAGCGTAAAAATAACTAGCACTTCATCTATGAGAGCGGTGTAGTACAGAGCACACAATTCAGGTACACCGGCAGATACACAATGAAATTATCACAAATTACAGCAGTATGTTTGCCAGGAACTTCAAATATAAAATGTTAGTGTTTCATGCAGAATGCGTTAATATGGCAGAATATGCACGGGTGGATAAAGGTGGGGAGAGGGAGGGCTCGGTTGTCCTGATTCCCACCTTGATTTTTTTCTTTTACAGCCCCAAATAAAGGACCTATCAGGTCATCCCAAAAACTTACCTTCACTTCGAAACTGACCATCCGCCCCTGAGAATACTTACGCATAGAACTCGCTTTGCGTACAAAGTTGAAGATGTACTTCACGCAGCCGGTATATCCATACCCACTATTTTGGCCACCCTTATATTCTAACGCATCTTAAGCTGGATGGTGTGGATTGATGTAGTCCATTAGAACAATGTTTAATTTTTCTTTGTGAGTCTCCCCATTATGGGCATTTACAGGGCAATTTAACATTACCTGTCCTGTGATTCATTCTGCCTCGCAGTTTGAAAGGGATCTACTCGTGTGGAATCACAAGAAGCTGCTGCTGAAGCCACCTCTCCTAAAAGGAGACAAAACTATTGCCGATTTTCGAAAATGGTACAAGCAATTCTACAGTCAAAGCAGCCCAACGTGGCAGGACATTAGACTACGCACGCTGGAATGGTGAGCGTGATATTCGCGAAGCGTTAATAAAAAAGAAATGCTTCGTGAATCTTCGAACCATTTGATCGGGTTATCGATGTCTGCTTATTTCCTGTATTTACGAGGATTCACTACAGTGAGCCACAACCTACAAGCTGCGACCGTGTGTGTTTGTTCTTATGTCATTTTTAGTTTCTACTGCTATTTTATTTACATCATTCAAGGTCGGTGGATAAACTTTACGCGCAAGAGGCTAAATGCGCAAATAGATTATTTGAAATCGTGACAGAAATATCCCACACTTCTGCCACCATATGCATTGCGTTAGATCGTTAGATTATTGCATTACTCTGCAATAAAACGAAATATTATGAGCAAGGCACCCGTCTCTGCGGGAAGTTATGCTGGTGGGCATGCAATCACAGAAGGCTCTGCAAGCGATGGATACGTTACAATGCGGAGGAAATACGTTAAACCTGTGTAACGTTGCCGCACGTTCAAGAAGAAAAGAACGGAACATTTGGGGAGCCCTCCTCTTGGCTCTCCAATAACCGTCATATTGTGTAACCGTACACTGCAGCGAACGGTCGATCATCCTGACTTTACATTCATGCAATATCATCATACTGATCAGAACTGGGCCGTCATATGGAGGAAGGAAGGCTTAGGAGATGCCCTCGCTGTTCGAGCGGCATAGCAAATAGCGTTGCGGACGTCACGCTTTTTCTTAAGGACTACTGAGATTCCCTTGGTCACGTCATCGTTTCGCGTCGTCTGCGTCACCATGCTGTTGACAGAGCAGGCCGGGGAGCGTTACGAATGCGCATTTTTATGCCGCCGTTGCGTTTCAAGGATGACGTAATGTTTTGGAAGCCTACAGTGAGCATTGGTATTCACAGTCGTGTGTTTAGTTTATTCAGCATGCCATTGTCAGCAGTTGTTTTGGAAGCCCGCGAGAGCTTCTCCAAAAAGGCTTTTACAGAATCAGCTGGTTAAACAGGAAGTGCAAAGCTAGAATTTCATTCGAGAAGCACAATATGGGCCGTAATGAGGCTGCGAGTGGCACCCTCTGGCATCTCATAGGCGGACATCGCAGCACACTTATTCTTTATTCCCAAAGAAGATTCCCTTTTCCGGCTCCTCTGTCAGCTTCCGACGGCCCAGCACAACGCGCGATATCATCGCCTACTCCGCGCTCGCATTGTTCTCTGCCGCTCTAGCGGTCCTTACAGCGCGTGCGCAAGCGAGCTGAAGCGTGACCAACCTGACGAGGGGCAGCCATCGAGTCCGGCCTCAAGAAATGCGACGTAATGCCCTCTCCTAACTTTTCCCTCCTCTATGTGGGTCGTCGTTGCTTTTTACGTAGTTGTGACGGCGGTCATATTGAAGCCATTGTACCCAACAGGGGAGGGAAAGATTGGTGCAAAGACAGTTCCTACGGCGCGTATGACAGCTCAGCCCCTCCGTACGTATGCTGCAGTTGCCCAGCTAGCACAAAAGCGACATAAAACTACTTGGGAACGGATTGGCCAAGACGAAACGAACGTCTTCCAACGGGCGCTTAAAATCCGTTCGTTCGACTGTATCGGTCGTATTTCTCCGCTAATGTCCGGCCAGTATAACATGTCAAGAGGTTCTACAATCCTGCTTTAAAGAGGACCCAAGAATCTGTTCTTCAAAGGGGATATTCAACGAGCCCCGCAAGCCTTGGAAAATTAGGGAAAGAAACCTTCTACAATCCCTATTGTAGGGTCCGTTTTCTTTTTCTTTATGCCTCCTCTCCTCACTCACCTTGTTTCCCTTTTCCATGCTGCTAGGTTTGTGGTTCCCCTCTTCCGAATATGCGGTCTCTTTCTGGTATATATTCGGGGGAGGAGAACAAGTGGCTGCCGGCAGGTTATTCGCTCTTAAATTATGCGGGAGGCTCAAGTAGAGCGACAATATTTTTATTATATCCCAAGTGAAATTACAAGCACGGCCATTGAAAAACACGCCAGTGTCGTGGGACCACAGTCCACAGCAGGAAAAGGAAGTGTGGAGAGCAGAGCTGCCTGGATCAGGCCCGTAGCCAGGAATTTTTTTTTCGGGGGGCGGGGGGGGGGGGGGGGGCACTTGTTGAAGGCCTCGAAAAACACCTATTTTTATTATTTGTCCTTGGTAAAACACCCGCCTCCATCCCAAGCCCCCCCCCCCCCCCTCAGCTACGGGCCTGGCCTGGATTTATACATATTGTAATAAGCTCGTACGTAGACTATTGTATAAAAGTGATACGACTGGAGTAGCAAGCGATCATGAACTTATATTTAGGCTCACTGGCTACAGAGGTTTATCTGAACTGTTCGTGCAGAGCTGTTTGTTCACACATATAAATACTCAAAAGCGACAATCAACGAGAAATCAGTTCCACAAACGGTGGCCCCATAATCTATTCTAATTTGATAGAACAGTATAACAGAATTGACAAATGAAACAAAATACAGAGAAACCCAGCTTGCACACATGGTCTAGAAATCGTTTTTTTTAGGGATAAATTGGGATAAAACGGATTCTAAACCATTTTCGACGTTTTAAAAATGTCACATAACAGCCGTATTATATCTGTTTTTGGTTACGGCTAGAATGCACCTTTTAAAGGAGCACTGACACAAAATTTCGAAGGCGAGATAATGAGCGAGATAGATTTATGTGGAGACATACACAACACCTACGAAATATCAAGGGCAAATATAGCCGAGAACATATTTAAAATCAATTTTAAAGTGCATGCCACGCGACTGAGCGAGATGCGGAGCCCCCCCGCGACGCCGACATCAACGCAGTGGCAATGTAAACAAACCTACGTCACGAGTTTGTGTTGGCTTGTTGCTGGCACACGCCTGGAATTCCGGGAACCAGCCCAAGCCCCAAGATCTTCAAACGCGTGCAAAAGTGGTGCTGTGCGCAAAACCTTGGGGCTGTTTTCGTGACCATAGTTGGAGATCGTTTTGGACTGTGCCCTCTCCACTTGCATTGTGGCGCTTGGCCCTCCTTCGTGGGTGGAGTCTCGAGGCCACCGGACACCGTATTGGATGAAGATGAGGACAATGCGCCCATGGTTGGCAACTCGGCGATATAAAAGCCGAAGACATCACTGTATTTTTCACTTCTTGTCATTCCAACTCAACTTCTTGACTTCTGCTTGCTACTCTCTTCTCAGTATGTAAATAAATCCTTGTCGTTCTTACTGACGCCTCTTCTGACTTGTTGGGCGATGGATCCTGGGACGGGGGGCCAGCTACCAGAAATGAGACCTGCAGGACCCGGAGTCGCAACAGTGTGTAACGACAGCCTGGGCACGCTTTTCTGTTGGCGAATTTCTGAGGGCATGATCAGAGTCAATGACGCGTTTCACGGGGAGAAGTTCGGCATTTTTTCACGGTGCTGTGTTTTCTCAGTGCTGCCTTGACTATCTCGATGCGCTTTCGGACTTTGTGATTTATATGCTTTCCCTTCAGTGTTAACCCCCTCCTTTATCTGTAAAGCCGGCACCTCTTCGCAGAACCAAAAGATTCTCTTGCGCGTCTCTTTTGGCTGGTTAAATATAGTATGCTCGCTCTCTGTCGCCGTACGGCGTTATCGAGTTTTCAACTTTTCACACCGTCCTATTTTAGATATTATAGGATATAATGAAATAATCTTTTCTGCTATTTATTTCAGGTGGTACTCGCCCTAGATGTTTAGAAACAAAGACTACACCAACTAAATTAAGACTTTCTTCTTTTTGAGGGGCGACCGGCAGGTTTTATATGAATAAAAATGGATGTCGAGAGACAACTGGTTTGGTTGGGCTCCTTGTTGTATGTTGCTGTAATTTGCAGCGTTCATATTTTCTGCCAGCCATGGCACATTTCAGGTTAACTAGTGTGCTCTAGGGATGTCAAACGATAATTCCTGTGTTAAGTTTTGTACGCTGCATTTCGAAGCATGACACCATTACTTATTTACTGGGCGCAGCTTGAAACATGGATGCTGTATCCACAAATATTTTGAACTAATGTCTTAGATGACGGCTAATGTTCAGAACAACTAGTCTTGCTTCTGTAATGATGCCAGAGTTGTTTGTCAACATTTTTTTAGTGAGAAATATTCCAACAGAGACAAGTTGTAAGAAAGTTCCTAAAAGTTACATTTTGTGAACAATAAACCTCAGCAAGAGTGATTTTGCAAGCCATTTATATTCCCTTTTTATTATGTATTCTTGGCTGGATGGGAGAAATATTATTTTGCAGTATTGCTTTCTTATTAGTGTTTTTAACACTGGAGTGTGTGTGCGTGCGTGTGTGTGCGTGCGTGCGTGCGTGCGTGCGTGCGTGTGTGTGTGTGTGTGTGTGTGTGTGTGTGTGTGTGTGTGTGTGTGTGTGTGTGTGTGTGTGTGTGTGTGCGTGCGTGTGCGTGTGTGTGTGTGTATGTGTGCGTGTGTGTGTGTGTGTGTGTGTGTGTGTGTGTGTGTGTGTGTGTGTGTGTGTGTGTGTGTGTGTGTGTGTGTGTGTGTGTGTGTGTGTGTGTGTGTGTAAATAAAACTCTAGTATACAGTTGCCCAAGTAAACCTCCCCATCTTATTTGAAGTTTCTGCTGGTCTGCTTTCGTAATATCAATCTTTTACACTACTACAACGTTTACATGCGTTATCACCCAGCCGAAATTTTTTTGTTGGCCCAACCGCACTCAATGCCAAATTGCAATTTTGTCAGCACCACCTTTTTTAAAGGTGGCCCACCCCCCAAATTTTTATTCTTCGTTTGCCTAACCTCAAGTTCTGAAGTGTATCCACTATAATTTTAAAGTGCGCCCACTGGCAAATGTCCTGTTGGCAGTCCACCCAGATTGTCCGCCGCAGTGGTGTAGGGGTTACGGTGCTTGGCTGCTGACCCGAAGGTCGCGTGTTCGATTCCGGCCGCAGCGGTCGCATTTCAATGAAGGCGAAATGCTAGAGGCCGGTGTACTGTGCGATGTCAGTGCCCGTTAAACACCAGATAGTCAAAGCTTCCGGAACCCTTCCCCACGGCATGTGTCATAATCATATCTTGGTGTTATAACCCCATGTATCATTATTATCCCCCCCCAAATCTTCATCTTTGTCCACCCCGAAAATTTTGTGTTGGCCCACCAGCATATTTTATCTTGCTTTGCCCCCCAAATTTTTCTCGCCCAAATTTTTGAAGTGGCCGACCCGCAAAATTTTCATGTTTGCTCACCCCTAAATTTCTCATGTTCGCCTGCCCCGAAATTTCATGTTAGCCCACCCTTACCCAACGTAGGCCTTCCACGTGATATTTTGGTGAGCACTATGTATTTTTAGGGCATACATGATGCCATTATTTTTCGCGTCATGGACACGCTTTTTGCTCTAACTTTCCCGAAGTTCACTCACCGAAGAACGCACGTGCATTAAAAGCACTCTGCACGTCCTCCTCAAGCGAGAATGCATTCCAATGTCTCTGACTGCCCGGAGAAGCAGCTATGACGTCTACAATAGATAAATAAGAGACATGCGGTCGTGTGCGCGTTTGCTTTTGCGTGCTTGAGCGTGCATGGCGAATGCGCAGTAGCGATTCGATTCAGCCCTTGAGGACGCAGCGTATTTAATTCTCGCAACCGTAACACGTGCTTTTTTTATTCGGTTGTTCTGTGGTTACTCCTTACATGTATTACCCGAAAAGAGAACAAGGAACAAAGAAAAACTGCCCCAGTTAGTCAGAACTGGTTTCTGTAGATGCGCAATAATCGATGATTTCCTCAGAGGAAAATTAAATTATTCCACAGTCACTCCCGCATATTTAAAATGCACATTCGAACTCATAAAATGACTGTGATGTCTACTTTAGCACGCAAACGTTCATTGCCAGAGTACAGCTTGTTCGGACGGAAATGAAAAAAGTCACAGTTTCACCGCAAGGGTGAAGCAATGAATGCGATAGCAACAAATTGTAATGTTATACGAAGTGAGGCTGGCAGCTAAGTCTTTTGGATCCGATCTCACGCAACTCTAGAAAACGCTTGTTTAAGAGAATTCTCTTCGCGTTGAGAGCGCAGCACGTAGAAGGGTACACCGGCCGCCCGCTGTCGGCTGCCGAGATGGGGAGATAACGCGCGCGCCCGCGACGACCGCGGTCGTCAAATCGAAGGTCGCTCGAGGGACCCCCCACACCCCCCTCGCGTCTTTTCACGCTCGCGAACGACGGCCGGGCCGGTTGAACAGTTGGGGGGGATCTTATCGCATGCGCCTCGGAGCGACGGAGATGCCGGCTCGTTTGATCGCCGCTTCAGCCGCGTTCACCGCTCCCGCTCACCCGCTATTACCCGCTGGTAGAACGTACGATGCGCAGGGGGTTCTTATCAATTTGGACTTCATACGCGACATGACGGCGACGGCGACGGCAACGGCGACGGCAAAAACCCGTCGAGACTGTCCATATAATTGCTATCGCAATAAAATAATAATAATAATGATAACGCCTGGTCCCACGACAAGGGAAAAGGAAAAAAAAACAGATACCACTCGCTAAAATTGTTCCTTGCCTTTTCGATAGGCTAACTAGGAGCAAAACATCTGAAAAAGTGCGTAAAAGCGAAGCGAGAGGGAGACTAGTGATGGTGTCGCAAACTTCACCGTCATTTTTTTTCACTCGCTCTTTAAAACATTTCCCGAAGGCGTGCTTAGTCTTACTCAAGTTTAGGATTCTCTATGGACACGAACACACCGTCCCAGCAATGTGTGCGCCTGCATCCACCAACGCTTTCAGGGTGATGGACAATTTTACTTCGTATATAGAAGGAATTAGTGAATTAGCATTCGCTCACGAAAACCTCATGATAACCTACCTGAAAACAAATAGAAATGAAGAAATGATCAGGTCCCGTATTCACAAACACACCTGGCGCTGGATTTGTTTTGTAAGAGAAAACTATAACCAATTCTGAGACCGGACATACCATTAGGGAAGGTTGCTGGGCAATGGCAAAAATTACTTATGAACGGAAAGCTTTATAAATTCTTTCCAGAGTATTCTTGTGTCATATAGTACTGTCTCGTTGATAAGTTTTCCACGGGAACAGAATAATAAAGCGCATTATGCAAAAGTCGTATTAACCAAAGAAGCTAGAAAAGGAGAAAAAATATGCACTCTCCATCAGCAACTAACTTTTATTGAGCCACATTGAAGTAGCTGGTCAATTGAGTGAGTGAGTGAGTACAACTTTATCAAGGACTGCCCTTTCTTCTTTATGCGGCGAAAAAAATCTCATTGGAAAGCGATCTTTTCGCAGAAAAACCGACGCTGCTGCGGCCGTAGCGACTCTGAAACATGCAGATCGTGGCTTGTTGGAACGTGGTTTGAGCTAGTATATCATAGAATACACGTTTACGATTACTAGATGTATTAGTCAAGATCCACTATCTAATCTTGGGCAAAAATGTAACCGTATTAAAATACGTGTGAAAACGTATTATTTCCAAGAGACGTTGGCCGAGAATAATAAAAAATAAATTATTAGGCCGAAAAACGTATTATGCAGAATCGTATCAACGAGACTCCACTGTATCATGCTATGAGGGGGTAGCGTAGTTAAGCTTTACATTCAAAATTTGTAGAGTTTTTCGTAACCTTTCTGCAAATCTTATCAATCTCTTGCAGTGCTTGAAGGCAACCTGTGCACGCGGTGACCATGGCTTCTATTATTATGCATCCGTCCATGAAAACACGACGAAACAGCGCAATCGGTGCTAAACATGCCAGACGTTGTACTGGGTGTTTCAGGAAATGTGTCCGAAAATCCAAGAAGAGAAATGTAGTATTTGCTCACTACCTTCACAATTATTCTTTCTTTGGCGGCAGACATGTAATAATTCTAGAAACATCAATTACGGCTGTAATTAAAGAAATTAAATTAGCTAACTTTTTAATTAGTGGAGACAGGAAGTCGCGTCGTAGAGCAGTCAATCCTTACTTATGGCTCTCCAAATAGTTATATCGAAGAACGAAAAGAAAAAGTCACAGTTTCACCGCAAGGGTGAAGCAATGAATGCGATAGCAACAAATTGTAATGTTATACGAAGTGAGGCTGGCAGCTAACTCTTTTGGATCAGATCTCACGCAACTCTAGAAAACGCTGCTTTAAGAGCATACGGCCGCTCCAGGGACACTGCTCACCACATTCTCTTCGCGTTGAGAGCGCAGCACGTAGCAAGGATACACCGGCCCCCCGCTGTCGGCCGCCGAGAAGGGGAGAATACGCGCGCGCCCGCGACGACCGCGCTCGTAAAATCGAAGGTCGCTCGAGGGACCCCCCCTCGCGTCTTTTCACGCTCACGAACGACGGGCGAGGCCGGTTATATATATACATATACATATACGGGGGATGACGGCGGCGGCCAACGGCGACGCCGACGGCAAAAACCAGCCGAGAGTGTCCATATAATTGCTATCGCAATAAAAAAGACGGAATAAAGCAGTCAATCCTTACTTATGGCTCTCCAAATAGTTATATCGAAGAACGAAAAAGAAAAAAGACGGAATAACGCAGTCAATCCTTACTTGTGGCTCTCCAAATGGTTAGCGACGCAGTGGTTCCCATGTCTTGGTTTTTTTTTTTAGTTTTTGCTCTTGTTGCCGGTTGAAGCAGAGCTTAAAGTCTGGGTCCACCTCTCTCTTCCTCCAGTTTCAGAAGGATTGGCTTGGTCCCCTCTCGGCAGGTGGACTGTATAACTGCGGCAGCCATTGAAAAATCGGAGATCTTGGAAAATCCATTGGAAATATTAAAGATGTTGTATGAAAGACCTTTTGAACAACATGTTAACATAAAAAAGAAAACACATCTGCGGGATGTGATAATCTTCTTCAGTAGCCTAGCGTGAATAAAAGTCAACAACGAGGAAATAACAAGCTGGGTCAGCGCGGCAGAAAGACTCAAGTATACAGCGATGTAATAACTGAATAACTGATCGCTCACACAAGAGCCGGGACAGGGCACATTCCTCATGAGAAGCCTCAAGCGAAGCCAAATATGAGAAATAGATTAAAAATGTGCTGAACCATAAGTATACCCGCATGATGTAGCAACACGGGGAACGCCGGGCCATGGTGTAAAGAAATAAAGAATGGTGCTCCTGAGAAACAGGTGCTCACGAAATTAATGTTTTTTTTTAGATGTGAAGCATCTTATGGCGAAGCTTAATCCGGTGGTGGTGGTGGTGTGCCGGCGTGACCACTCTTACTGCGCATGCGCAAACCTTTCAAAAAAAAAAATAAAAAAACCTCCTCTCCCCCCTCTCTCTCCTCTAGGCATCCCTCCCCGCGGCGTCCACACTCCCACTGCGCATGCGCGTCCCCAACCTCTCTCTCTCCCCCCCCCCCCTCTCTCGCCTCGCGACGCCGACGCAGGCAGCGTCTGCTAGCGAGTTTCTTGGTTGAAAAAACCGACTCCTCGCGCTGACAACCGTTCACTGGCCACCCCGTATATATGGCAATGGATCTTGACCTCCAAGGTGGTGCCGGTGGGAGATTTCTCCTGTGCGTTGTTGAACAATAAAAATTCGCAGCGTGCGCGTTAACTAAAAGCGGACTGCGGGTCTCTGTGTCCAGTCGGAGTCTTCTGTCTCTCATTGCCCATTAGCAGCGATTGGCATGTTCCAGTAGGCAACACCGCTCCATCACTGCGTGCTTTGCGCCTCCCCAGTTTTCTGTCCTGCGCAACGCTGCGATGAGCACCAGCGGCAACGCCACCGCCAATGTAAGCGTTAGCGCCCGCTGCTTCACATCTACACATGGTTCCCTTTAGCGGGAGATGGTGTAATTTTTTTTTATTCTGTAGGACAAGCCAACGCAGAGAAGGAAAGAAATCAGCTTCGCGGAGAAACAAAACGGTAACATAATAATTATGTGGTTGGGCAGGTGGCTACGCGCGGCGTCGTTATAACGACGAGCAAACGCAGAAGCTTCAGGGCCTGGTTTAAAGATAAAGGAAGCGAAAAAAGTGGCAGCTGTGGAAGGGTTATTCTGACGTCAGCAGGGGTAAGGGGATCATGCGAGATGGGAACTTCGCTGTGTCGAGTGCTGTGCCGCAACGAATCTCGAGGACAGTGAAAATACTTGAAGAGAAGAGAGTCAAAATGACGCCGTCTTGGTCACATTTGCGCGGGAACGTCGTCTCTCTTTCTCTCTCTCTCTCATTTTTCTGGGGAAACGGGGCTCTAACGTCGATCGTCTGAGACAAACTATTGGCCGTGCTTCCCAGAGCTTTTCCTTGTTTGTACCTTTTAATGCAACCTCTGCTTCTTTTGCGCCATGGGAAAAGACGAAGTGCCTTTCCCCCCTCCCCCTGGTTAATGCGTAGTCAACATGACAAAGGAGATGAGGGGGTCTGCATTAAAGTTTATCTCTGCATGCACCTGTCGATAATGTTGCACAGGTGAACGCCATGACTGCGAAATCGCACAGTCAGCTGTCGGCTAAGTACAAATTAAAATAACAACACGAAGTCCTCGTAATCAAGGACAATTTTTCGGCTCACAGAATCACAGAAAGCTGCTTAATACATTATTCACTTTGCATTCGAAGATAGCAACTGTTTACGCATGAAAGCCCCACGACTCGCTTTATCTTTCTTTTCAACTTTATTTGCATATACATGGGTGCTTCTATTAAAGGAACATTATTGAATAGCCATGAGGACGTTTCATAAAAGATGTGGCTGAATAATTGTGAAAAACACGAGAACCCCGTGGAACACTTCGCTGGATTTACCATTTTACGCTCTATTTATCAACATATTGGTATAGGTACATAAAACCTGTTTATAGCAGTCCTGGGCACAATGACTTCGATAAATTTGCTGAAAATTTTGTACCTGGCGCAAAGGTAGAAACATGATAAAGGGGCGGAGGAAAGAGACAGAGGAGCGCCAATCTCAGCAAAGTTCAGCAAACTTAGGCACCAACTCGCCCAAAGACAAGTTCTTCTAGACTTCGATAAACTTCGATAGCGGACGAGACGACGACCGCCGCCGCATATCAGTTGTTAGAGCATCGGATGCGTTCTCTGAAGGTTGCAGATTAGGTGCCTTCCGGCGGCACCTTGTATTTTTATCCACTTTACTTTCTTCCCATTTATATCATCATTACTAACATACTGCTAAAGCAGTACAATTTAACCTCCCCTATACCTTCTCTGGCTTCACTATCCGCTCTTTGAGAGAAACTTGTCCGCGTTCCTCACGCTGTGTCCGCAAGAATACGGCTTTGAAGGTGTTGTCGTGGTTGGTGACGAGGTAGCAGTGACGGCAAGCCTGCTCGACGCAGAAATTGCTGCTGACGTGGTGTCGTCCTGTTACATGGAAAACAAAAAAAGCCGCTGCCGCCGCCGGAAGACGATTCCAACATTTGCTGAAGCAGTCTCTGCAACAGATGTGCTGCAACGTTGCTGTGCCGATATCCAAGGGAAACGACTTGAGTTGGTTGACATTATTACAAGAGTTGAAAATGCAATTCATGTTGATGATGTAAGGCACACGGCGCAATCGCTTGCAAGAAGTAAGGGTGAATTTCGGGAAAATAAATTGCTTTTGGAGCATATTACTCGTGGTGAGTGGCACAGAATTAGTTTTGTTTGCTTCTGTTCGTCTGACTTCACACTATTCCCTATAACGAAGAACTAAGGGACCCTGAATTCGTTAAAAGCGAGTTCGGATATTTAGAAATGCGTGATATATCCAACAAATTATGGAAAATAATTGTGTTCATTATAACCAGGCTTGTACGTATAAACAGTGTACGGCTCACTGGCAGTATGGACACAGGAAGGTATGAACTTCGAAATGGAGTCCTCAAACAAGCAGAGTCGCCAGTGACAGTTCGAAATACGCTCGCGCGGCGCCCGGAGAAAGAAAGGTTCGCACGCATGGATTAGGCTCGTAAATGGAAGCCCTCATCAACTCGGTATATGCCCGTTCGAGAGTAAGGAATAGTTATTAGAAGTTCTGTTCCGAACAGGCATCAAGACGAGAATGAGTGGGTGGTGTTGGAAACCTGCAGTGCAGGATTCCGGTGAAGCACAGAAATGTATTCGCAAGCGCGCGGCGGGCACGCCTCCGTGTTCTCACGAAAAGAGTGCTCCTTCGCGAAGGCGGGAAAAAGCCTTGTTCTCATCAAGTCAGCTCGCGTACGCTTCCTACCGTTCCTTCAAGCCAGAGCCAGAGCCTCTAGTCCGGGCCATCAATATTAGGCGCGAATGCCCGACGCCGCTAACGCTGCGCGACGGGCTTGTTCTTTTGCTTCGGGTAGGCGGCTTCGAGAGAGAAAAGGGAGTTCCTTGCGGTTGTATACCATAGAGCTTTGCGGTGTCAAGAGAGGTGCGATGGCTTCATCGTTCAGACTCTTAACACCACGGCTCGCTTTCCCTCCTTCGCGTTGCTCGCGGCCTTTCGCGAGTTTTACTGTTCTGGGCCGTAGATTTGTGGGAACACCATCGCGGAACGCCTATCGATGACATCATACGACGTCACGTTATGTCACGCTTTAGTTGCGTCAGTAGGAGTCATAACGACGTCAGAAATTTTGGCCGATCTGGAAGTCGTCACGTGATGATTACTTTTCAAGACACCTTAAGATATCGAGGCTGACGGTCATTTTTCGCGTTTGATGACGCATCTAAGGCTTCCGCCTTACAAAAAAAGAAAGAAGAGAGATAGGTTTATTCACAGAAATAGCAGAGATGTCGGCCTGGGCGATAGCATGTTCTAGCCTGCTACTCTACACCGGGGGAGGGGAAAGGGGAAGAAAAAGAGTAATGGATGACGATGGTGAGTAAGAGAGGTGAGTATATACAGTCCTGTCAAATTGAGAAAATGTTATAGCCGTGCATCTAGCCCAGTTGCTCTTACGAAGGCTATGACCGCTCTTACTACCACAGTTGCACTGTTGGTGTCAGGCCAAGGGCCCAACACAGTCTCATCAGTTAATGACCTATTGCGAAATAGTTCAGTACAAGAAATCAGTCGAACAAGCTACAGACGAACGAATGGAATTAAAGCGCAGTAACCGTAAACGACAATGCCGCGAGGATATGGGTGACAGGTGCGTAGAGGAAGACATTATGCCGCGAAGGGGGGGGGGGGGGGTATACTGACGAGTTTCGCGATTAGAAGCCGCCGATAATTCTTTGCTCGTGAAGTATCGGAAGGAAGTGTCACGGCCGATACATAAAAAAGAAGTCGAAGTGTATGCCACGTTGCGGCTTGGTTGATTTGAACAAGGCTGCGAGCCTCTGCCTCTGGCTTCGACTTCCGCTCGACACATGACGCGAATGATAGGGTCGTGGAAAAGCTCAGAAGCGCGTTTCTTCCTTTTATTCTTCTCTTTTCTTTTTTTTTCAATGTAGAGGGCGACACCGTCTCAACGAAAAAAAAATCACACCATCTCCCGCTAAAGGGAACCATGTGTAGATGTGAAGCAGCGGGCGCTAACGCTCACACTGGCGGCGGCGTTGACGCTGGCGCTCATCGCGGCGTTGCGCAGGAGAGAAACCTGGGGAGGCGCAAAGCACGCAGTGATGGAGAGGTGTTTCCTGCTGGAACATGCCAATCTCTGCTAATGGGCAATGAGAGACAGAAGACCCGACTGGACACAGAGACCCGCAGTCCGCTTTTAGTAACGGACACGCTGCGAATTTTTATTGTTCAACAACGCACAGGAGAAATCTCCCACCGGCACCACCTTGGAGGTCAAGATCCACTGCCATATATACGGGATGGCCAGTGAACGGTTGTGCAGCGCGAGCAGTCGGTTTTTTCAACCAAGAAGCTCGCTGGCAGACGCTGCCTGCGTCTGCGTCGCGAGGCGAGAGAGGGGGGGGGAGCGTAGGAGAGGTGGGAGAGGGGCGGGGGGGGACGCGCATGCGCAGTGGGAGTGTGGACGCCGCGGCCAGGGATGCCTAGAGGGGAGAGGGGGGGAGCGTAGAGGAGAGAGAGGGGGGGACGCGCATGCGCATTGGGAGTGTGGACGCCACGGGCAGGGATACCTAGAGGAGAGAGGGGTAGCGTAGGAGGGGAGAGAGGAGGGGAGGCGCATGCGCAGTGAGGGTGTGGTTGCCGCGGGGAGGGATGCCTAGAGGAGAGAGAGGGGGAGAGGAGGTTTTTTTTATTTTTATTTTTTTTGAAGGGTTTGCGCACGCGCAGTAAGGGTGGGCACGCGGCACACCACCACCACCACCACCACCACCGGATTAAGCTTCGCCATAAGATGCTTCACATCTAAAAAAAAAGGGACAAATATTTCGAAGAGTCAGCGCCGGTGGTTTGGTAAAGAGGAAAAAGACGCCGTGGTGAATTTTGTTGCGAAGGAGAATCGATCTGTTCACCGCGGTTAGATGAAAACGCATTGGCAAATATGAATTCGCGCCATTTCTTCGTAAGAAGCACTTCGAAGCATATACACATTTTTATAGCTATGGTGAAGTGCCTTACTTCCTTAGAAGCTTCATTATCATGTGCGAGCATTGTGCGTTATTGGCAGAGTCGCTGGCTCCCGAGTGACTTGTATTGGATGTTGAAAGAATTGTACTGCGATGTCGGCATGCGTGGTCAGAACTGCTGATCGTGAATGGCGATGCGTTCTGATTATACGCTTTTATTTGTTTTATTATTTGCCCGATACCTTTATTGTTTAGGTGTATCTTATGCGTTGTATAACTGCCGGTCAGCATGTCCAGATGTCTTGGGGGAAAAGGCAATCAACTCACCTACAAGGTATCGAGGACCACCTTCTTGATGGACATCCGCGATGACGAAGCTACCTAAGAAACGAAACACAAAGACAGAACAAATGTCAGTCAAGAGGCATTTAAATCATGTTGTACATGACATGGACGTCATGATTTTCGTATTACTACCTGTCATTTATTTTGGTCATGCAGAAATGTCTAATCATGCCTATTTTTGGATATATCAAGTTAACGAAACGGCCGCAGGAGCACCAAGGCCATGGAGTGCAAATCATACATTTCATGACCAGTTATTGATGATTTTCATGATTGACCAGTCATTCATGTTCGTCATAGAGTCATGTTATGCCATATAAATTTTGGTATGAATCCCATTAACGATACGTCTGGAGAGCACAGTCGTAGGCGGATAGATAGATAGATAGATAGATAGATAGATAGATAGATAGATAGATAGATAGATAGATAGATAGATAGATAGATAGATAGATAGATAGATAGATAGATAGATAGATAGATAGATAGATAGATAGATAGATAGATAGATAGATAGATAGATAGATAGATAGATAGATAGATAGATAGATAGATAGATAGATAGATAGATAGATAGATAGATAGATAGATAGATAGATAGATAGATAGATAGATAGATAGATAGATAGATAGATAGATAGATAGATAGATAGATAGATAGATAGATAGATAGATAGATAGATAGATAGATAGATAGATAGATAGATAGATAGATAGATACGTTCAAAGTCGCCGAAGTTGGCTAAGAAATGCTTCGCATTTAAAAGGCTAGTGGGCGAGGCAACTTTCAGACGTCAATTACCGACGTTGCGAGGCTACAAAAGAAGTTGGCGAGTGGGCGGCGCGTCAAAAATAAAAAGAAAATTGAAGGGTGCGAAGCGTAGGTCCACGTGATAGTTGGGAGACATCTCTCTCTCTTTCTGAAGAAAAAGAAGTGCGCAGTGGTGATTCAGAAAGAGCAGCAAAAGGTGGCGCCACTGTCAGGAACAATGGGTCAGCTACAGGAACAACAAAGAGCCTCGAGAGGTCCGGATGCTGCTCTTCATCTTCTCTCTGAACGCTGGCGCCTACAGAAAGGACGAGGTCTGCTTTTTACAAGCCGGGAGCTTAGGGCGATAATGGAGTGAAAGCTTCAAGAGTAATGGCTTCATGAATGACACTGATAAAAACAATGAAAAGGAGGAATTGACAATCAGGAAACTGGAGAGAAGGAATCAAGATGGCTTAGAAGTCCATTCCACGAAATCGTCGAGGATGAATGCGCGCGACATTAAACAGACCATGGAAAAACAAAAAAGCTCACAGGATCCCTTATGCAATCACCTAAGACGACTGGAAGGCGAAGGCCACCTTTTCTTTTCTTAAGTCGATGTATTGAACCTGCCCCGCCACCCTCCGAAAGCTTTCTTCTCCTATCTTGGTCTTACACTGCCTCCAAGATCGCAGGCCCCACAACTGGTTTAGCACTGCCTCCGTGATCGGCCCACCTTTGACCAAGCTACGTCATGCGATGGCGTCATCATGTGAGGTCGCGCGTCGTGGTGTCACTGTGACGTTACGATGACGCAATATTGACGTCAGAAAATTTGCTGTGACGTCGTGATAAAATCTTATGTTGACGTAATCACGTGACAATGATTTTTTGCATCACTCGTGTGAACGCCGCCACCGACGGGGGACGCCGGTAAATTTTCGCGATTTAAGAGGCATCTAAGGCCTTCGCCTATAAACACTGCAGTATAAGAGAATGTATGGCATGGCTGTGGCGGCCAAAAACTCGCGCGTGCGTGGGCGCTCGTCGGTGTAACTGTCTGCGTAATCCCAGACAATGATTGTTATTTGATATGCAAACGTGCACAAATATACAGGGCCGAGAAGGAAATAGGAAAACAGCAAATAAGGAAATGAAGAGACTGCTACCACCGAGAGGGGCACTACGCCTGCCTATTCTTTTGGGAAGAGGGAATAGAGGAAACGTTGACAATTAAGCTGAGTTTAATGGAGCAAAATCGACTAAGACTGGGTGGAACCAGCCACATGGGGAGGAAGTTCCGCACGTGAAAGAAGCTTACATTTTGTCCTACCTAGACATTTTGTTAGACCTAAATGACATGCATATGCACCATACAACTTTCTGGATTAGAGAAACATAGAAGAAGGAAACGAAGATAAAAATGAAAAAAATCGCAAGAAATAAGTAAACAGACGACAGGAAGTACGGGGAGATCAGAAAATTGAAACGATGCTGCCTGCTTCAAACGCAAATCTTGTGAAAAGAAGTTGTGAGCGAACACTATAGGTCTTCGTTTTCTTCTTCTATGTCTCGCTAATCAAGAAAGTTTTATAGTGCAGAGGTATGTCATTCAGGTATAGCAATATAAAGAGCTTGAGTGACATTTATATTTCCATGGAAAACTGCACGCAAAATGGCAGATCCAGTCACGAAAGCAATATCTCAGCTCTTTTGCGGAGAGTCAGATTAGCTTCGGAAAGGGACGATTTCGGCGTGCTGGTATGAAATCGATTCCCAGAGTGAAGCCTGCTGTTCACATTGTGTGACACGGAGGTTCAACGTGCTATTTTTTAGGGGCGAAGCTCCTTATGCCGGTGGGTCGTGCGTCCCTTGTAGTTTGTAGCATAGAGTTTCCTAAAATTAACTAGAGGGGCCTCTGGCGCTGCGATCGTTCAGCCACCATGGGAATGATGGGTAGTACACGGATTTGCCTAGTCTTCGTGCTTGCGGGCTTCGAACGCACTTGTGGCTTTGTTTATCGTTGCGCTTTCGTTCTTTTTCGGAAAAAAGAATGGACCGTTGGGAACTTCGTGAGCGTATTTGGATTCGTGAGCCAAAAAAGGTAACGGCGGTGAAGCGTAACTGCAGAACCTTTGCTGAACTTCGTATTGCGGCAAAGCGAATTCAAGCCACACGCAGCCAAAAGAACGAAGACTAGGCAAGACTAGGCAAATTTGTGTACTACCCATGATTCCCATGCTGGCTGAAGCGCCCTGTGTTGCAGACCCCGCAGACACTAGCGCCAAAGTTCCCTCTAGTGTATTTATCGGAAACTCTATGGTTTGTAGTACGTAGTAGCCACCTGCGTAACCAGCAGTATCTCCCTGTGTGATGACGATGACGCCATCACGGCACACCACATGGAATGTGGTGTGCCGTGATGATGACGATCGCGATGCCATACAACACATGGCATCGCGATATGGTCTCAGATGCACATCGTTTGACCACATGCAACCAACCACCATCACGTCTTTGATGATGTACCTCCGGAGCTTCGCCCACTCATCATCAAAATTCACTCCGCGGATATGCTGTGATTTTTTTCTTTCAAATATAAAAGACAGCTTTACGCTGCCTAGTGCTCCAGAAGACTTCTTGTGGTGCAGAAGAAAGGACCGTATGTTCATATGACGGCCTTTTCGAATTATTTGCTTCCTGCAGGCTCTTATCAGAGGTTAAAGGTGAAATTATTTAGAGCAACAAGACGGTAAAATTTTAAAAAAAAAAACAAGACAGATAGCTTTTCTAACAGCACGTAAACAAGGTGAGTGGTCAGGAATGAAAAAAAAGTGACCATAATTAGCCTCCGGAATACACTTGAGTGGCAAGAAAACATTTCGATCATGCACCTTTCCCGAAAAAAAATTCAGTGAACTAAGGACAGCGCCCTTAATAGTAGACATTTCGGAGCAGCTTAAACGAGACCTTATGGTGTGCCTCCGTACTACAACTCGAGCGTTGAGGCGAGAATATTTAAAGGCCTCCGCCGTGGTCAAAGCGGGGAAGAGAGGCGGATTTTTATCGACGAGGAATAAATACGACTAGTCGAGCAAAAACACTACGCGCACTTCTGCACTATTCGACGTGAGTGTCCAATATGGCTGTTCGTAATTCACCCGAGGAAAACGGACGGCTAACCGGCGAGTGGTTTAGGGCATTGGTTTTGGTGTGCTATAACTTATTTCGCAGAATCCCATACAATTGGAAGTTAAGGGCTAGGCCCCTAGACGAGGTGTATAGTTACGAGTATGGCCTCTTTGGAAAGGAAAACCGCTTTTAAGTGGTGTGTCTGTAAAGCTGCGCTACGGATATAATAAAAGGAAAGTCATAATACCGAGAAAAACAACATAAAAAAAAAACCGAGTCTTGTAAAAGGACACGTGGGTTGAAATGGGTGGAAGCCTCGTGTTTGAAGAGGTTTGGTCAAGTAGGAGCGCGTAGGATGAGAATCATGAACTCGAATTTGCCAGTGCAGAGTGGTAAACACAACAATAAAAGTGGCCTTTAGCTAAAATCACACAAGAGCTTGTGGAAAAAGAAACTGAAGACCTGAGGAAATTGAATTCTAAAGAAAATAAGGAAGACAATTGTGGATGGCCCATAAATACAGAAGGCGTTCAATACAAATATTAGAAGATAACTGTGCTCACTGAGATTCATACAACGCGTCTAATAATAATAATAATAATAATAATAATAATAATAATAATAATAATAATAATAATAATAATAATAATGATAATCATTATTATTATTATTATTATTATTATTATTATCATCATCGTCATCATCATCATCATCATTATTATTATTATTATTATTATTATTATTATTATTATTATTATTATTATAGATTACATTTCACTCCCATTCCATGATTGTCGTGTTGTTTTTTTTATTCTTCCCCTTGGCGTTGATTTCTTTTTGTCTACGCGTTTTCGCTCTTTTTATTTGCTGTCTCTTTCTGAAGACTGTCCGCATTGTATTGTTTATTATTTTTTTTTAATTCTGCGCGCGCCTGCACAAATACCTTATGGTTGTTCCTGGGCACCGTTAAATAAATGATTGATTGATTGATTGATTGATTGATTGATTGATTGATTGATTATTATTATTATTATTATTATTATTATTATTATTATTATTATTATTATTATTATTATTATTATTATTATTATTATTATTATTATTATTATTGCCGTAAAAGCTTTCTTCGGGTCTGTACGCTATACGTTGAGTGGATTCGTATCAACTGCCTCGCCGACAAAATCACGCAACACTTCCATACGCTGAACCTCATCTCCTGAATGGAGCCACGGCAGTTCTGCTCAGAGCTGCAGAGCAGCGATCCAAGCTCATCAATCGAATCAGACTTGCCCGTTTGCCTCTCTGCTGGCAGTTCCTCCGCAAGAACGGCGGACAAAATAACATAGCGACTCTTCTAAGTTCACCCAGCGATGCCGAAATTGAAAAAAAATAGAGAATCAAGCCCTGATCTCATGTACATGCAATGATTGCTTTATTTTTTTCGCTTGGACAACATCGTGAAAGATATAGTCGAAACTAAGGGACACTCCCAAATTCCCGCATTCGTTAGGCCCCACATTCAACCGAAGAAAATGTAGCTACTTAAGTTTGCACATCATCCACGAACCGTTGCTCTTACATCAGAAGACACTTCACATCCAAGTCAACATACACATTTTTAGCCGTCATTATTTCATACGCCTTCTAGACGTTCGAGTGAGTGCTCCTGAAGACAGGAACGCACTTAAGCACGCGTCTCAGTTTTACGTGCACAGCTTTCTCAATAAAGCTAGAGATATCGCTCCGAGATCACGTTTCACGAAAGGGCTCCTCTGACGTTCGCGCTGAGCAGCTCTCAGATCCAAATGCGTCTCGCGGGAGAAACCATAAGAATCTCAATGCCGGCGGTTCATATCCGTTCCGCGCAGGTTGTGTCTTCGCTTGAGATGAAGAAGGCACTTCAAAAGAACCGCTCAATCATGTATGCATGCTTACCCCTCCACTCTAACATACTCCTTCTACAGTCCATAAAAAGAACACGAGCATTACTTTAAAAGGTGTATCCGCTCTCGCACTCACCCTCATAGTAATTTGTTTCTCTTTCGCATCTGTAGCCTCCTCACCTGTCCTCCGTCCAGCTCCCTACATTCTTGGAATGAATATATTTTGGAGAGGTATGACGCAGACTCTGGTTGGTTGAAAACAGTGCGTGATTTCGCCATTAATGTCGCAGAAACCTTTAAAGATGTTGAAGCACTCGAAGCGGAAAAAAAAAGCTTCTTGTATAGAGTAACTAAAAACGCTACATGGTCATGTGAAGCAACTCAAGAAGAAATAGAGCACCTTTTTCTACACTGCAAAAATTATGCTGCTCCTCGTAAGAAACTTTTGAAAAGACTGCATGGTGTGGATAGGTGTTCAAAATAAAGGGCAGAAATTTCGGGCCGATGAACAAGAGAAAATTTTCTAAGTACTGTTGCGCATGCATTAGTGCAGTTTTCGGAGGAATCAGAAATGTCACAAAGATACTAAATCACATAATAAAATTATTCGTTGTGTTATTATGAACCCGTATTCTATATCTATATATTTGTTGTATTTTTGTGTTCGTGCAACATTTGTTTCTGCCAGCATAACTGTTTCATTGCCTAATGATCGGCCATGACAACATCTTGGCGAACTTTTTTGTTATGTGTGGACATTTCGTTTGTGGGAATATTTGTGTTTTGTGAAGTTCTTCGCTGAAGTCGATACTCTTTTTTTTTTTTTGCATTGAAGAACTGGAACTAAGTGCGTGAGTGTTCATAGATGTGCCTATTTGTCTAGTCTTGTGCTTGTTCACTACTTTGCAACGACAACTATTATGCAAGCGAAGAGAACTAGCCGGTGCCATGCACTGGCACGAACCTCTCCTTAAATAAAATTAATTAAAACAGCAGCGCACAATTTCGCTTTGTTTTAGTGAGCGTAGCATTGTTTTTTGATACCTCAAGCACTTCATATGTTGCCGGTATCGTTTTCGCGTAGTGGCAGCCGCCATGAGCGGGCGCAGCCCTCATCGCGTGGTCAATGTAGATTGTAGACATGCAGGCGGCCATTCCACAAGTTGGTTCAGATTTTGGAATTCCTCTCCGTTTTGTCTTTAGTTGAGTCTCCAGCATAAAAGAGAAGAGCGCTGAGCCGTGGTCCCGTTTGTGCTGCACAAATCAGGACCACTTTTCTTCTTCTAAGATCAAAAGAACTCCAATGTGCCTTTTTTACAAGTTATGCACAACAAAACATCGTTTCGTAGCATATGAAATTCACACTCATTCGCTACGACGCTTTTTGTACTGCACTTTCTGTTGCTCTGTCAGGTGTCGCTTAGGCCCAATTTTGACGAAGACTAATACGCCTTAGAAAAAAAAAAACCTAAGAAACCGCGTTTGTGTGAATGTGACAAATGGAGCATCGCGTCGCGTCAACTTTCTAGCCCATCGCATTAATTGAAACCGTAGTACCTAATACGCTAGGAAGGCGCATCGCTCTCATGCGCCAGGCAAGGGTTGATATCGAGGGGCACGCCAACTCACGAACCATCAATCACAAGGGGGTTGTGGGACGACGGCCCCACATCGGGCCATTTTCAAGTGCACCCCTCTGACACTCCATGTCAGCAGCAGGGGGAGAAAATGAACGCGTCTCAAGAGAGATTCAACGCTCTACAGGCAAACGGCGTCGCATCGCATTACTTGTTACACGCTAGCAAAGGTGATACGTTTCCGTCGCACTCTGTCGTATTCCTGTAAACGTGGCTATATGCGCTCCAAGGTATAAGCACAGTTTTCGGTGTCAATACTTGCGAACACCCGGCCTCCCCTCGGACCCACACAGAAGAGCGCCTATACGCGGCTACCGACACCCCGGTCACTTGCGTGTAACACTGTATCGTTTATTGTTCAAAGCTATCAGTGGAACTTACAAAAGCAAGAACCTATTTTCCCCGTAATCCTTATAAGGTCCCAATTTTCACCTAATTTGTAGAATGACAGAGCAACAGAAAGTGCAGTACAAAAAGCGTCCCAGCGAAGGAGTGTGAATTTCAATATGCTACGAAACGATATTTTGCTGTGCATAACTTGCAAAAAAGGCACATTTGAGTCCTTTTGATCTTAGAAGAAGAAACGTGGTCCTGATTTGTGCAGCACAAGAAGGGCCACATGAAGATTTTATACTTATGTCCTGAGTGACTACCATTCTCAACGTGCACGTAGCTTTTACGTAGCGCGATAAATCAAATACAAACGGACGTGGCTCACTTTGAACAGTTACCGTACGGAAAAGCATGCATTGAAAAAAAAAAATAACTAAAAAAAATGTACTGAGCTCCAGAAGCAGGAAAACAGTGGCAAAATGTAAACAACGTGTCATGTGCTATATCTTCGCACCGCTTACTTCTGTCAGAACTGCGCTGTTCCTGCTAGTGCAAAGCGATGCGCGGGCATACCCGAAACTTTCGCCGCAGTCCTGCGGTCTGTCTTTCCTTCAGTTTTTATTTGTTTTGTTTGCTGGCTCAGTTTGCTTCAACTAAGCAGGCTTTATCATAGATATGTCTCTTTGCGTGATGCTCCGGAAGTTCTTGTTTATTTTTCCCCCCTTTTTTTTGGGGGGGGGGGGGGGAGGGAGGTGGAGAGAGAGCACCACTCGGTGAGCATATGTTCTTTTTTCTCTCTTCTTTATGCGAGCTTTGCAGCCGTAAGCAAAGAAGCGATGGCAAGGCTTTCCTGGCTTTATTGATAATGCACCTCCTTCGCTTACATAATGCATGCGCGTCCCGAAGAGGGCATTATCATATCTATAGCCCGCTTGTTCCCTAGTCATGCACCCAAGAAACTCTTTATGGCGGGCGATGTACATATATGCCAAAACTACATTCGCGCTCTGCTGTATGAAATTGCATGCTTACCTGAAATATTGAAGTAGGCGTAGATTCATCATTGTCTTTAGTACACGGCCGGTTTCTATGACGGCAGGGCATAACCATTTTAGCATAACGAACGCAGCAGTTTAAACTTTACATAATGGGTTGACTTTCACGGTGAGCGATTTCCCGGTAAACGAGCGTCGATAATGAATGAGGACCAAGTCCAACTGACACGAAATTTGTCCAGCCATCTCGCGTTGAAATATACAGGTGTACACACGGGCATTTTTGAGATTGTCATGAAGTGAAACATAGCAGTGAGTGCATGGCAGTGTGAATGGGCCGTTAAGACTACTGTGCACCTAAAACAGGACCTCATTACGGCACTCTTAATAACGATACTTCGAGATACCTTAAAACTTCGTCAACATCGAGGGATTACAGTCCTGTCAAATTTCTTTACCCTGGCGGATACAAAACGTGTTTATCTGGCAAGTCAAGTTCATGATATTGGGGCTGAAAAACTCATTAGAAAAACTCATTAGAGTCCTCATTATAAAAAACTAACGTTTGATTTCCTACGCGCCCATTATTAGGGCCACGGCGGGGCCATTTATAAGTTGAGCAAATAAAAGACAGCGCGCATGACAATGCCACCGAAGTTGTTTCGCAGAATAAGCTTCGATTCTTCCTCTGCGCCAAGTGTTTCAGTCAAGAGTCAAATCCGCAGTCTGTTCCAAAGCCAGATCTCATTATCCTGCCGGCATGTCCTTCTACATGGACGTCTAGCCAATTTTTATCCAAGCTGTTCCGAAGCTCGACATGAAAAACAAACAGCTTCCCGTGCGCCTTTCCTTATTTATATGTTTTTCATTACTGCTATTACATGCTTCACATTTTTTAACAGACTAGACCGCTTTGCGATGGATGAGCGCAATCGAAAAGGATTTGTGCTGAAATCCGAAAGCGCGAGTCATTTTTTACTCGTCCAATTTCCTTCAAATCCTGGTTGTTCCCTACGCCTCTCTCCAGAAGTCTCTTGCACTTCCTTCCTTTCTTCATTTCAATTATTTTTGAATATGCGTTTGATATTTCATTTAAAGGGACTGCCAACCGATTTTTCTCGACCTAGTTCTTTATAGTGTAACAGAAAGCTCACGCTTTGCAGTGTTAGTAGCTGCAGCTGTTGATCCCAAAAGCAGGCAGAATAAATTTTATAAGCAAGTTTCCCGAAAGCTCGTCGTCACGTGAGGACCCTTTCCGCATCGCGAACCAGGAGCTATTGGCCTCCGCAATTCGCTCCGGCAGGGTTTTGCCGGAGCTAATTGTTGAGGCCGCGAGGCACTCTTCGTACTTCTCCAACTCGTCGACAGGTGCCGCTAGGCTCTAAGCTAAAAAAATCACGCCATATCCACGAAGTGAATGATGATGAGTGGGCGAAGCTCGATCGTTTTCATCCATGGCAGAAAGAGAATGTGTGGTCTGGAACGCGCTTATACTTCATGGTCATCAGCGTCATCGTTATCACGTGTAGTGGGTACAATCCACTATACTGGAACGCGCTTATACTTCCTCTTTATCACGTGTAGTGGGTACATTCCACTATACTGCGTCATCGTCATCTTTATCACGTGTAGTGGGTACATTCCACAGTACTGGAACGCGCTTATACTTCATCGTTATCACGTGTAGTGGGTACATTCCACTATACTGCGTCATCGTCATCTTTACCACGTGGAGTGGGTACATTCCACTACACGTGGCTACCTACCTACCTACATACCTACTACTACTACGACTACAGAGGAGGGACAGACCCACACCCTTAAGGAGCTTCGCCCCTAAAACTTTCATGCTGCCACTCATGAGAATCATACCATATCACAAGTGAAGGCGGGTGGCGCTACTGTTCTGCTCAGTTCCAATGAAGGCATATCTGCATGTTTAAAGTTGGAAAATATTGTCATAAAAAGTGTGTTCCCCTTTAAGGATAATGTGGACACACTTAATAGCGTAAAGCAGTGAGAGGTCACGGGATCATCCACAAGCTTCTCCTTACTCTTTTGGCGCGAGAGACGTCAAAAGTAATTTTGAGCGACGAAATGAAAATATAAATCAACGTTTAACGAGAAAATCAGGGGGCGTTTTATACAATACAATAGACTATTTATATTAGTGCGGTTATCTAAATTCGTCTTCTATAGCGGCTGTTGGTCACTATGAAGACGCCTGCCATATCTTACAAATAAGTGCAGTAATGTAACAAACAGCCCACTCACTTGCCAATACAACGCACACAAATAACGTAAGACACACATTGTACTGCGAATGCGGCGGCGCTGGCGTTCGACTCGCAATGGTGGTCCGCGGGCCCGAGCCGCAGGATCGCCCCACAGACCTCCCGCGAAAGACGAACGTTGTTGCGATCGCCCTTCGCACCCCGCAACCACAGGAGGAAGGTGCCACGGCTTTATGAAGAGACCGGGCGAAGGAAAACTTAACAGAGCTTTTAAATGCGAATGCATTTCATAGTCGGGCTATGTCAGGCATCCGGCGTTGTGCGGCGTTGGCGTTGTGCGGCGTTGTCCGCGGAGGAGGAGGAGGAGGATAGGTTGAGGAGGTGTGCGCGCCGGCAGGTGTTAGATGTGAAGCATCTTATGGCGAAGCTTAATCCGGTGGTGGTGGTGTGCGGCGTGACCACCCTTACTGCGCATGCGCAAACCCTTTCAAAAAAAAATAAAAAACCTCCTCTCTCCCTCTCTCTCCTCTAGGCATCCCTCCCCGCGGCAACCACACCCTCACTGCGCATGCGCCTCCCCTTCTCTCTCCCCTGCTACGCTCCCCCCTCTCTCCTCTAGGCATCCCTGCCCGCGCCGTCCACACTCCCACTGCGCATGCGCGTCCCACCTCTCTTCTCCTACGCTCCCCCCTCTCTTCTCTAGGCATCTCTGCCCGCAGCGTCCACACTCCCACTGCGCATGCGCGCCCCCCTCTCTCCTCTCCTACGCTCCCCCCTCTCCCTCTCTCGCCTCGCGACGCCGACACAGGCAGCGCCTGCTAGCGAGTTTCTTGGTTGAAAAAACCGACTGCTCGCGCTGCAGAACCGTTCACTGGACCCGTATATATGGCAATGGATCTTGACCTCCAAGGTGCCGGTGGGAGATTTCTCCTGTGCGTTGTTGAACAATAAAAATTCGCAGCGTGCGCGTTAACTAAAAGCGGACTGCGAGTCTCTGTGTCCAGTCGGAGTCTTCTGTCTCTCATTGCACATTAGCAGCGATTGGCATGTTACAGTAGGAAACACCGCTCCATCGCTGCGTGCTTTACGCATCCCCAGTTTTAAATGCGAATGCATTTCTTAGTCGGGCTATGTCAGGCATCCGGCGTTGGCGTTGTCCGCGGTGGCCTCGGCAGGTGTTATAGTGAGTGGAGAGGAGGAGCGCGCTCTGGTGCGTGAGGGCGCTCGCATCGCGGGAGCTCGGCGGAGCTATATATGAAAAAAAATTTAAAAAAAAAATAAAAAAAAGAAAAAAAGGAAAAAAAAGAACGAAAGCAAATTAAGAAAAAATTTTAAAAAATAAAAAAAAGAAGAAAAAAAAAACAGAAAAAAACAGGCGCTGCGCCGTGCTCCCGACCAGGCTGCAGAAATTAGGTGCCTTTTCCTTCTTCGAACCACAACCACCATATATAAATGGAGTGAAGCGCGCGCGAAATGCATTCGCATTTCCTCACTATTCCCTTCGGGGAGCTGGGGGGCATTTTTTTTTACATTGTTTAAACGGCGATAAAGGTTGAGACGAGTCAGCTCGGTGGACTATTATGAAGGGCATCCTCTCTCTAGGTTCCTAAATGGGGAAATCGCTCCAAGTTGTGCTGTCCAACCATATATACGACAGACACCACTTTCGAGGGTGCCACCCACACCTCCCCCCAGGTCAGCGTCCTCGAGGTTGACATAGCCGCCCGCATTCTCCCCTTGTGGCACCAGGGAGGGGTGCCCTTCCCTGACATTTGAAGTCCGCGGGGCATTAGGACATGCGCAGACATCTGGGCGCTTCAAAAGGTCCTCCACCTCGAAGTACCTAACCTCTTACTCAGCGGGAATGAGTCGTCTCACTCACTGCTCAAAGCTCCCTCCAAACTGTTTCCTTCCTCCATGCCGGGAATGGAAACTTCATCCATAGTGCTTAGCGGAGCAACATTTTCATAGATCAGCTGCAACGCTGTGGAAGGTATGCAAAAAATTATGCGTGTCAAAAAGCGAAAACAAAGAGACGCGATGCGGTCCAGAACAACTTACTGACAACCGTGCAGCGGGGTTTGTTTCTATTTGAAGTACAAAGCGTCTTCATTCATTACTCAGAGTAAGGACGAGGACGAATCGCAATAAGGGCGGTAAAATTATTGGACTATTTCTTGTTGCGAACGAATCTACGGCGAGAAGTGCCGTTAGCCTCCACAGCGTTGCACCTGATGTATGAAACAGAGCATAGCTTGAAAAGTGGCTTGATAATACTATACTAAAGCGTGTCAAAGCTCGATTTTGTTTGGAAAGATACTTTGATGGATTTAGTTTTCAGTGCTATCAGCTACCATCCCGCAATATCGCACCGAGGTTACACTGTACAAAACATAAGGTGGTGCTGTTTGTGACAGGCTGGTTTTATAGGAAAGCGGGAACACTTCTATAATGTTTTAATTACCACTCAGCATCCGTAGTGGCATTCGGGGCAACCAGTAAAAGTAATGCACCCATACTCTTCCTTAAACAAATAACGTGAATTTCGATAATGTAGACGGGGGCTCTGAGAAGCGCCGGCCAATCCTCGTCGGAAAGCACAATACAATTTGGAATCGTCGACAAATTTTGATTGCTGTCAAAGAGTACCGGACACGCGCAAACAAGTCTAAGCATGCGCCGTTCAATAAAGGCACCCCTTTCACTGTTTACCGAACAGACACAAGTCTAATCAATATTTATATTTTGACTGATGAGTTCACTAATTTTTAGTGACTCTAACATGATCCTGTTTATGCGTGCAACGACAATGTTTTCAATCTTAGCTGCCCAACTATCTGTCTCCCCCCTCGCGCGCTTGTCTTCTCTTGGAAGCCAGTATGTTACTCTAAATGACCTGCAATTATCTTGTCATAACTTTACTTAACTATAGAACATAAAGGCAATTTTTAAACGACATTATCGTTCATCTCTCTATCTCTCACATTCTTGCTGCTGCTGAGGATAGAGACAGCAGCGCGGTTGGTGTATAGCCGACCGCTTTCATCGCATGTCGTTAGCGCCGTTGTTTACACAGGTTGAAAGTCGCTTCCTGTTTGCGGAGTGTTGACAACCGAAGCCAACTTTCTGCGGGCACTTTGGAGCCCCGCATGGCTGAATATGCCTGTTGTACGAGGCTGCCTTGCGTATGCGCTTTGCAGCCAACCTGGGAGTTGAAACCGCCGCGGGATATTTTCTATCAAATGCGGGAAACACAATTTGACTCACATTCCGAAACACAATCAATAAATGGGCAAGTAACTACGCACTGTGCAACTCTTTAAACATTTGGATGCAAGCTCGCTTGAATATACATGAAGCTATTTTTTGTTCTTTACGACCCTTATTGGTCACTTTGTGACCAGCAGCATTTTTTGCGGATTGAAGCGCTGCGTTGGGGTGCAGAATGTAAGAGTAATAATGCTATTAAACAGAAAAAATAAGAACAACGTTCCTCTACTCGTATGTCGCGGCCGGTTACGTGTTTCGAGTCATTCAAATATAAAGCTTTGTTATTTGTAATGTGCTTCCTGAAGATACCCTAAAGCTTAAAAAAAATAAGCGAAGAATTAAGTAATCTCACTGAAAAAAGTACAAAAAGCTAGTTGAATAAAAAGCTAAGCAAATAATTAGTTCGCCCCAGAAGCCACTATAAAGCGCAATGTTATGCCCTGAGGTACAGTGCCTAAAGTGTGTGATAGGTGTGTATCAGTGCGTAAAGGCCGTTCACATGACGCAAAACACAGTGATTTTCAGGCTCAGAATTCCCTCGCAGCGAAAAAAGGGCCGGTCGCTCCTGCAGCAACGGTCAGTGCCGAGCAACCAATATGTCGGAAATTTTTCGCTGTGTTCGCAGTGGCGAAGCATTTTTTTTTTAGGGCGAAAGCCTTTAATGTCTCATGCTCACGTCCGTCCGTCCGTCCGTTCTTCCCTCCGTCCGAGCCCTGGCACGGTGCCAGGTGGCCGCCGGGGCGCGCAAACGGACGCCGGTCACGTCGGACTCTACAGCACTCGCGCTTTGCTCGCGCAGCGTCGCTCTGCCCAGTGTTTCCAATCATGCAAGGAAGGAGACGCGCGCATCGCGTTCCATTCTGACCGACCCCGTGTCAATGGACACAGGCGTTCGCTGAACACACTTTGGAATTTACAAAGGGTCCGTCAATTTAAGCGCTGGAACGCGGATCGCGTCTGCACAATGCGCAAAGCGCGAGAAAATACGAACGCATGCGAACGGAGGCAGATTAGTCTCGCGTCTCGCTGCGATTCGCCGTAAAAAATTAAAAAGGAAAACACGCCCACATTACGTTTGTGTACCATCCCACTGAGAGTGTAAAAGAAAAAAAAAGACATGGCATAGTCAGTCGAATGGTTACAAGCTTTCGCCGAACACACTTTGGAATGTACAAAGTGTCCTTCAAAAAAAAATTTTTTTTTGGTCGGGACCCTCGAAATTGCACCGAGTTGACCGAGCCATTTAAATTGCACCAACGAGCTTGGTTTTGTTACAGCCGTTGTTGCGCACTATAAGATTAATTTAGATTGGAAAGTGTTTTTAAATGAAAAAACACGGTCTTCGCTACCATTGATGAAAACTTAACAATATCATAACACACAGGCTGTTACGTTACATTCGAAAATTATGCACTTTCTGCCAAAAAGAACGACAGCAAGCAACCACGCGCGCCGTGGCATCGCGGACCATTCGGAGCCCACGTGAAACGAAATTGCCATTAGCGGCAATTGCGAAGAGTGTGAACAATGCGAATTGAACAATTTTTTTTTGCTGCAATCGCAGCATGTGAAACACCGTTAAGATGTGAGACATGCTTGTTTTACGAGACTACGTGAACTGTATGCTTCTAATCCAAAATATGGGTTGGTATGCATCAATGGCAGATCTTCTAAAATGTTGACGCAATTTCGCAATGTACAAAATCGGAGCTCCAAGTCTGAACAAAAAGCTTAGACAAGAAGAGATCATAACTTCTACTTGTTAAGCATTCGCACAGAAACATGTCAGCACGACCTCCCGTTTCACCTGAAAGAAGCAGTGTTCCACACGTGGCAGTTCCAACGATATTGAACGTTACATAGAAGTTCCGTACATGCGTGCATTCACTTACACGTGTTGCAGCGGTAGTCTTTGACACTCTGACAGTTTTGGCATGAAGTCACAACAGGTGAGACGGTCTAGTCGACTCGCTTGTTATGGCATCGTGCGAAACTGTCAGTGTTGTAGAAACGACGGCTGAAGCCTGTGTACAGAAATCATGAATTGAAACGCGACATCGTTTTGTTTTTTAGTACAACGACTGCTATGAGCAATTACGCGTGATAACCCCGTCAGGTTGGTTAATGTAACTTTGGCTCTGTTGTGAGAGCTTGCGTCAAAGTTGCGTCGATATGAGGCGAAATGTGGACGCGGGAAGCGAATGTATGAGCACTGTTTAGCCCTAAAATGTTTCGTTTCAGTACGTAGGCACTGTACACTTCGGAGAGTGTGATAACTTGTCAACGCCAAGCCATTCATTCGTGTGAAGTATTCACGCAATTTTTCTTCCCTGGCCAATTAGCTTCACCCAAAAGTATCAAACCGTGCGACTACATGAAATTATTTTGGCGATTTGGCAACGTTCTATACAAGAATTTCTCATTCTGAAGATTTTTGGATTAATCAGCCTCAAAACTCGGACAATAACAGGTGACAGAGCGTCGCTCCCCGTGAAAAATTGGTGCGCTTTTTTTTTTTTTTTTTTGTATTGACATGATCCCTTTGCGGTTTTAAATCGAGTTCTCTACAGCAGAAGTGCCAAGACATCGGCGGATCCTTTAAAGGCCCACCACCGACGACCACTCTGCGCAAACAGCGCACGCCTCAGATTACTAGAGAAGAATTGCTGTTTACATTTGGGCTGGGCAAACTAGCTCGGTACACTTGAAGAGATATACAAAGCCGCTACCGACATAATCAGGCTTAGCGCATCAGGTTTCAAGCAGTGACTGTCGTGTTTTAAATTATCTCAATAATCAAATGATAGCGATGAGGACGCGGTCGCGTTGAAGCACATCTCGTCAATGAAGCTAAAGAAAAATTCTTTTTACAGGCGCTTTGCTACAACGCTAGCCATAATACAAAGAAAGCGTTAATGAAGAAATCGTGATATTGTGTAATACAATACCATTCGATGAACTGATGAAATGGTGACAAATGCGGATGTATGTGCGACAAAATGAAAGGTTCAGTTTCAAATAAGTACTATGCAAATTTATGACTGTTGAATGTAGGCACCACTGCAAGCAATACGCCACCCAGAAAAAATTTTGGCCTCTAGCGTAGCTTGTTGAACATCTTTGGCCTCTGTATCTTAGCCAACAAAACGCGCGTGTGTTCTAGCGGACACCATCAAGCAGGTCTTCTAGGAAGTCAGTGTGTGTTACACTACTTTCTACATGCGAGAAAAAACGCGAACAAAGCAAGTAGCGTTGTATTTCACCCTGTATTTTCTTCTCAATTTACGCCGTATGCGGCATGTGGTCAGAGCGCAACACTGAAGGTTAATTAACCCTTTGTGCGGCAGTGGGACACATACGTCCCACTTTTCCATCTACAGAAAAAATTTTCTCCCACATCACCCGTTGCAATTAGCGCAGCATTAAGTCACTCATATCTTACCTAAGTCTTCGTAATCTCGAAAAAAATTCTTTTACCACGCTTTCGAAGGGCGGATGTAGTGTTACAATAGCGTTGAATTTCGGTCAAATTTTTTTGATCGCTTCTGAATTTTCCTCTTCTTGAGATACATAGAACCTACCAATCTAAATGCCGGATAATTTCCTCTTTTTCTGGTTTTTGAGAGAGGCCATCTTAGCGAAATAACTTGACAGATAAATGGATCTCATCAATCCCCTGCAAAATTATGCCGCTAATCCTGTAACGCTATTGCGGATATTTATGCGTGGAAATATTTTTCTTGATATCATATCCCTCTTGAAATGTAGGCACATGTTCAGGGATAACATCTGTACTCGACAATTTCGACAGCAAAAGCAAGGACAGCCAATTGGACAAAAAAAAGTGGTTGATGCATGCGGTGAAGTAAGCTTTACAGGAACATACCACAGCGCTTTGAAGGCTCAAGAGACGCCACTGCAGGGGGCGTTCTCCTGCTGAAATGAGGTCCGCACAACTTTTCTCTTCACAACTTTAGAAGTCACACTCTGTGACACTTGCTTCGGCCGTTTTATCACAAAATTCCCATTGATGAAATCGCGAGATGGTGCCTTCATGAGGCAGTGGGACAGTGTTTTCCCACTTTTTGAAACACTCTCATGAGTCAGTGGGACATATATGTCCCACTTTTTTTCAGTAAACTACTGGCTCGATTTTGATGACATTTGTTTCATACTATTTCTTTCTAGTTTACATCAATAAATCACAGCTGGTTTTTATATCACCACGTCAAAAATATAGGACGACCTACAAAGGGTTAAAAGGGAAAGCACACTAGGATTGTACCTGTGCTCCCTCGAGTACATCTAAGGTACACATAGCGCCCATCTTACTAAGTACGCTCCCTTAAGGAGCTACTTCAATGATTTGTCTTTCGGGTAGAGCACTTCTACTTGGCCTATAAGTCATCCGTAGGAGTATTTGAACGAAAGGCAGGAACTTAAAACTTCGGAAATCTATCACTGCAATTGGAGCTCACTGTACTGGAATGTCATTCGTCCGGCATGTATACATAAACTTTAGGATAACACGTATTTAGTTTCCGAAAAAAAGCTATTGTCAAGGACATGGTCAGTAATAATTTCCAGCTCAAGAAAACAAACTGCTTTATTGAAGGCACGTAAATGTGAGCTCGTTTGCCGTAGTATAGAAGCAAGGCCAGTGATCCAATTAAAGAAAAACACTGCCTAGACGTTATTCTAAAACTCCCTATTTGGGAGTTTTCGAATACCATACGCAAAACTTGCGGGCGTTGCGGGCGTTGCGGGCGTCACTTAACGGTGGCCCGCAAGAGGTGAGCGTACGACGCATGCGGCGCAACGCCCGCAAGCTTTGCGTTCGGTGTTCTTAAACTCTCTATCAGGGAGTTTTAGAATAGCGTACGCAAAGCTTGCGGGCGTTTCGGCGCATGCGTCGTACGCTAACCTCTTGCGGGCTCCCGTCAAGTGACGGAAATCTGGACGCGCCGTGGGGCGGAGTGTACACACCGCGGAAGAAGAAGCGAATTGCAATGACGCCACGGTTGATGCACATTGCGTTCACATATACTGTCAGACGCGCACCTTTCTATTCCTACTTTTGGGGTGAGACCTCGAGAGTCACGGCTGCTTTGTAATGAGATAACGCCCATAAACCCACCTGAATATTGTCAACATTGTGGGGGATGTTCAACTCTTATATTAGCAAAGCATTTAATTGCGATGAGCAAACCCGGGTTGGGTCTTATACTAAAAAAAAAAAAAAAGAAGCATAGATTCGTGATCACGACTGTTTAATAAATTTTTTGCGAACGGAAACAAGAAACGAAAATATAATAAACGTATTTTTTAGAAGAAAGCTCAGGAGAGGTGTCCTTATGATGCCATGAGCGCGGACTGCGTCCTGGCATTTATTTCTCTTCGCAGCTCGTTAAGCCAATGCCGATGTTACCGCTTTATTCATGTCCTAATTGCCTGTTCTGCTTCCTTGTCTTTCATGGAACAGGCAGTTACACTGTTCAGTCTACTGTCGATACTTGGGGCGACAATCACTGATACGTGGTTCGCATTAATGACGTCACCGTCCATGGGTACTTCGAAGCCAGGTATACCAGGAAGCGAACGGCCAGGGTTCCATTGGCAAGTGTTGCCTGTGCTATTCGCAATTGTTGCCTATGCTGCCATTTGAGTACTTCTATAGACTAAAGAAACAGAATTCTAGTTCAGTGCGGCTCTGCACTTTACCTGCAGTGTCAAAAGCTAGTAGAAAGACAACAAAAAAAAAGAGCTTAACACTATTAAGGTTTTGCAACACTCTCCATAAAAAATAACGAGATGAATGCGTGGATGACCTGACATGTCGTGTTACGAAACAGACACCAACGCCAGCTGCTCTCAGAAAGAAACCGAGACCTAATAAAGGTCTCGGCTTATCCGTGACGCTGACTCCCAAGACCGCGTATATAAGCCCCCCTTGCTATACTGCTCAAGCAGCAATTCCGTTGTCCGACTGCATCGAGACGCCCTACCCGCAGGAAGGGAAGATCCGGATAAGCCTCCTACCCCGCATGATCCGCTTACAAGCCATACATTCCAGAATGCCTTCTATGGGGGCTCATCGCTGTATATATGAGGCCGGGTGTATCTATTTATCCGGCGCTGATGCTGCTTAAGCTCGCTGCAACTTCATAACATGTTTCTGTAAGTACCGGCCCCGAAGCCGTTCTAAATTCCCCCCACTTAGGCCTCAAAGTAAGTCACCTAGGTGTTGAAGTTACGAGGAGCTGCCAGCACATTTTACAACACGTTTAACTTTCACTTTTTGTTATGTTTACGCTGAGCGCAACTATGCTCCCGTTCTTATTCCCTTATCTTTACTTCTCTTCCCAGCGCATTAAAGTATATTCCTTTCCCACCCTCTTTTTTCTTGTTATCTGACCCGGCGCACCTATATTACGCTGCTCTCGCTCGCTACCAACAGATTCCGACACGTACTTCTTCTTAACTATTGCTCGGAGTATGATATATTATCATCTTCCATGTTTCGAACCATCAGAAAGATAAGGGGAAAAGAGGATTGCGTTTCAGGCGCGTCGCTCCTTACTCTAGCTTGCGGTTTGATTAAACTACGCACCATCATAAAGTATCTTTTTCTCGATCAATTTTTTTTAGTATTGCCGCAAGCTCTTTTTAAGATCTTGTTTAAACGGCGTTTTAAGTGTAAGAAACGAATATGATGTGGCTACTGACTGAAAGATCTTTGTTTAGACCTTATTCATCAATTATCATCAATGAACTCAAAGCTTCGCTGAGTATATTACTACACGCATTACAAGAACGAGGAAATTAGTCAAAATATCACCCGTAACGTTCTTGCCTTTTTGAACGTCAATGACTGAAAGAAAGCATCTTGTTGACACCTTCAAACTGGAGAAATTTATTGCACCAGACGGCAAAGTGATGCAGACGTTCACGTTTCAATGAAACTGGACCGTAGACTGAACACAGAGATCTAGAATAGAAAAATTTCGAACACAGAAATTAACAGAAACGTTATTATGGTCTCTATTTCTGCTCTTGTATTTGTGTGTCTAACACAACTGTATAGAGTAAGAACACGATGGACCTACAATCCTGCATGGTTGTTTCAGTAAGGGGCGCTCCTTCCCCATTGTGTGCTCAGTGCAATTAAGTAGGGACTACAGACTACTACGTTTGGTCCTGGAAGCTCCGTAATGGGGGATACTAGTGGACAATATGAAAAAAAGGGGCTTTCCTCGCGGATGCTGTGAACAAAATGCGTCTCCGGATGATTTACAGATGATTCGCAAGGAAGTGGATGCTATTCTTTTATGTTTTCGGCGCGAGACAAGTTGAGGAGACACATGGCGAGACATACTGCATGGAAAGGGTCGCCCAGGCGAAGCAATTGCCGGCCAGTTCTGCCACACAATATAATCCCGCTTGCGGCAACACTACTACCATTCTTACTAACCCTTATTCGTGGCAGCATGTATGATTTTAATTTTGCTGCAGTAAAAAAGTTGTCGATACGCAGCTCGGGGTTATATCCTCCTCCGCTATTTCAATGTCGTAATCAAAGTCAAATTCTGTAAATTTTGCATTTCATTTGTGATGGATGCTATACAAATGTTCTGTGTCTATTAGTAGAGCTGGAGAATAACTATGTCAGACCTCGAGCATAGAGAAGACACAAGGGAACACAATTTTATCGTGAATTAAGAAGTAGTTAAATTCTAGCAATAGTTCAACGTTTTCAATTTTAACTCTATACAAGTGATACCATCCGAAAGTTTTCTTTTCTTTCGTTCCTGAAAGCCCATCATACATGCTAATTTCTAGGAGGAGACAGGTAGACAGTTAAGTGCATGCATCAAAAGTTGAAACAGACCAAAACAACTCCGTATGGGCGCCGTTTCCCGTTAAGTAAACGCACGCGGGGTGTAGGGCGTAAATGGCCAGAAATAAAAAGAGCAAATAATTCGGGCGGCTACGCACTAGCGGTGCGTAGAGTGCGGAAACAGTGAAGCTGGTGGCGTTTCCCTCCTTCATAACCCTCACTTCTCTTTCCCATCCCCTTGGTACCCGGGTTCGAAACCCGCCTCGGCCAAGAAATTTCATTTTAAGTTTCCTCATCCTCCTTATCTCCTTCTCCTTTCCTTCCTCCGACGCGTTGCTAGGTGACGCACGGTGACGTCATCGTTCGGCGAGGTTTTTCCTGCGAACACCTGAATGCTCAATCCGGCTTAAACAGCTTCGTTGTTAAAACAACAGTATTGTTCTCAAAATAACAACAGGGAAGAGGCATGTTTCACTCATGTCCATAAATGACGAGCAGTTAGAATTACATAGAACTGCACTTGCTCGGATATGTTCATCCAGGAACAATGGCCTTAGTGAATACGCGTTTCTTTAGATGAAACATGGAGCGGGCCAAATACATAGGCAGCCAAAACTTTAGGCAGAGATATTTGAATTGTACGTCCCTATTGAATTTCATCAAACATAAAGGAATACAAAAAGGAGACCATTAGACGAACACTGCTTCGTTGAGACCTTTGTTCCAACGTTCTTCCAATATCGCAGAAACACAGTAGGGTGATTACGCAAACCAAATGTCAAGGTAGAGTCGGATGACGCCGAGTGTGGCGCAAGTTCAGATATGAAATGGTTCTCTAAGGGGCCAAAATGATGACAAGGTAATGAATCAGTCAGAATAGAGCAGTAAATTCCTAATAATAACCTCAACTTTTGCATAACGATGATGTTTAATAAAACGGAAAGGCACAGCAAACAGGACACACTTCCGCAGCAAACCGCGAGACAGACTTTTTTCGCGAACACAAAAGTGGGGATCTGCCCAATCATGGAAACATAAAATTCCAATGCATTATTTTTTCTTTATAGTTAGCGCCAAAATACAAAAGCAAAACAAACTAAAAAACGTTCGTTACAAAATTTTGCTGAGACAGGAATAGAGCTCTTTCATAAAGATTCTAGAAATGTATAGGCATTACGTAACTTCGCCAACTCATGCTTCACTCTTGGAGAGTTTCCGCCTGAAGCTAAATGCTGCAGCACGACAGCGAGGTGTAAACGCGATAGCTGACCAACTGGATGATACAACCGACAATCAGTGCGCAACATAGATGACCGCACATGTGTGCTATTCAGCGCTTGCATTTGCTACACCTTGCTGACACCTTGCCCAGAAGCGGAATCGAAGCTTAGGTTTCTCAAGCGGCTCTATTATCAAACTCTCTTTCTGTCTGTCCATAGAGCTCGTGAGCGGCCACATGACACCTCTACCTCCTTTGTAAAAAAGTCCCATGGTCCCTTATCCATTCGCCTAAGACGACTCGAACTTGAAAACTTTCTTTTTGTTGTTCTTCTTTTTAGAACCCCGTGATGGACTCGGCTGGGCGGACCTCGCTACCACAGGCGATCAGACGCCAGCTCGTGGTGAAGCCTCTTCCCAAGAACATGCTACCGGGCAGACATGACGGAAGGCGGTCTGCCAGAGCAAAAGACCTTCATGAAAAGTACAAAACCAACCAAATCGTCACGTACGTAGACGCGGCCAAACAAAATGACCAATGGTATACCGTGAGTGTGGTGACTGGAGGCGGACAGATTACCCATACCGCCTCGGTACAGGTGCCCTCCGCCGTAGAAGCTGAAGAGGCCGCTATTGCTTTGGCCATCACCAACGCCTCCACTCGAACGATTTAAGTGACTCGAAGAGAGCCATCATTAACCTTTCGAAAGGTACCATCAACATCCGCGCGGCGAGGATTCTGAGAAACTGTCAGCGTGACAAAATTATTGAACTAGTATGGGTCCCTGCCCACTCGGGGAACCCTGGGAACGAGGAGGCGCACCGCGTAGCCCGAGGTCTAACAAACCGGGAGGCGCGTCTCTCGGACCCAGTTTTCCCCGGTGAGGCACCGACTTCATTTAATGACATAATAAATCTCTACAAAAATGAACGGCGTGTCTACCCTTCTCCCGATGAAAACCTCACGAGAGCGCAGGCCACGATCCTCCGCCGCATTCAAACTTACTCGTTTCCTAGTCCTCACCGGCTGGCATTTATTACACGCGGATCAGTTAGCCCAATCTGCCAAAATTGTAACGCACAAGAATTGGCCACACAAAATCACATCTTGTGGGGATGTGAAGGATTTTCTCCCCCCCAAAACGCTCCTGCCAACTCGCTCACGGTCAGCGTGGGAAGCGCTTCTTATGACACCCGTCAAGGAAAAGCAGCTAGCGATTGCTGCCTGGGCCGAAAGGGTCGCTGCCCACGTGGAGCCACCCTAAGGCCCGCGCCTTCTGTGCAAATAAAGTTGATTCCTCCCTTGTTGTTGTTCTTGTTCTTCTTACTCTTCTTCTTAACAGTCAGTCGTGCTGATCAATCCCCCCCTCCTTTGAAAGCTTTCTGCACCCAACTTGGTTTTACAGCACTGCCTCCGAGATCAGACCCCGTTTCATCACACGACTGTGTCGTGCAATGACGTCATCCCGTTATGTCAAGTTGTGTGACGTCACATGATTGCGTCACAAGTTTTGGCGATTTGTGACGTCACGATGATGACATGATGACGCAGTCTCACGATGGTCATTTATTTGCATCATGTTGTGTTGACGCTGACTACGCCGACGATCACTTTTTGTGTTTGATGAATCATCCAAAGGCTTTCGCCTTAATAATCCACGATGAGGATTCTAAGTTACAAGGCACTGAACAAAGCCGGCTTGTGCGGTCGATGACGGCGATGAACACGGATGGTAATGCGCATTCAAGGAATGAAATAAAAGTCATCATCATTCATCATCATCATCATTTATTTTTCCCTTAAAGGCCCCTGTTGGGGTATTACATAAGGGGGGGGGGTAACACAGAAAGCTGGACATGAAGCTTGTCAGGTCACAAATTTGGAACACACATCTCAGAGAAATGGAATACATGTTTAGATGCAAACAAAAACATTACAATTTGAACGAGACAATTAAGAAAAAGGAGAACAGTTTAAGGTCATAGTGAATATTACAGCGTGGTGATCAGTGAGCAACTGCTTAAACACAGTGGGGTTACGCTCGGTGACAACACTATCTGGCAATAAATTCCACTCTGCAATGGCGATCGGCAAAAAAATATTGATTGAAAGAAGATGTTGAACTATGCAACCGCTGGATGCTGCAAGAGTTAAAAAGGCGACGAGATGTACGGTGTGGGGGGTTG
>JALIZH010015613.1:0-34059 GCA_030522465.1 Rhipicephalus appendiculatus
AAAGAACCGGTGTGCCTTCAAAAAAATACTTAGGATTTCAGAAAAAAATCGTGTGTGTTCCCAATGCGGGCTTCAAGCAACTCACCTTGGCATACTTGACTCAGCGATACAATGACGCTATACACGTATACACTGTTGGGTCCGTGACTCCATGCGTTTCGACTGCTGCCTGTGTCATCCCTCAACAAAAGTTAGACCATGACTCGTCTTCAGCAGCAGCAGAATTGGTTGCTATACGGGAAACTGTTCAATTTGTCGCCCACCAAACTTCGCACAAATGGATAGTACTGTGTGGGTGTACGCAAGGGATGCTTTCTACTTACGTAACTAAGGTGGGGTCAATTACCTATCATGGCGTCTCTTGTGCGTTCATAAATACGGTAACCTTACCGCGCTAAACCCTTGATATGACGCTCTGATTGGCACACGGTGCAGTGGTCCGTCATGTAGTGGGATACTTTCTTAAAGAGGCCCTGCAAGACTTTTTAGGTAGCCTAGAATGCAATCGCTAAAGGAGCTTATTGCCTCACGAATTCACCCCCGCAAAATTTTCAGAATCCGTACAGTACGAACGGAGTTACAAAGATTTGTCGAATGCTGCAAGTTGCATAATTGCGGGACGAGACAAGAGAGAATTCTCTCTTCTCTCGTCCCGGCGAAAGCGCTGGAAGATAAGCAGGTAGGGATGGCATGGCGGAAGAAAATACATCACGCGTGCCTCGTAACCTCGCCTAGTTTTCCACTTTTCTTTTCTTCGACTGCGCGGCTTCTCAGCGCGATCGCGTGCGCACGCGCGGACAAGTCGCGGCCTTCCGCGGCGGCCCCAGTAACGACCGAGCGCGCCATGTTCAAACAATCCAATGGCTGAAACTTATCCCGTGACGTAGTGATTTTTTAGCCCATCGTGTCATTTGTCGCGAGAAGAGAAAGCGATGTTTAGTTGACTTTGGGAATTTGTTGTAAATTCCAGGCCTGCATGCTGCGCTATAATATTTGGCACCCCTATTGGCAAAACTACCTATAGCGGGTGCTGGAATTTATGGTGGATAAAGTGGAAATAACGTTGGGTATGCTGGAAATCATGGTGTTTATTCTGGACAGTGGTGGTTGGCAAGGTGTACATTAGATGGGCAAACTGGAAAGGATGGTGGACGACGGTGCAGAGTAGCAGCAAAATAGTGGGTAATGTCCCACCATCCACTACAGCACGAATACTGGAAAGCAGCGAAGGAATGGTGCGTGAGGAAAATGATAGTGTACCATGCTGTACCATGCTGGAGAAGCTGCGCCAAACCGTCATGGCGGCAATGACGTCATGTCCGACAGCGTCGGAAGTGAAACAGGCGCTTTGTCCGTGACCACTAGAGTCGCCGCTGTCGTCCTCTCGCATATTTCTTTCTTTGAAATGGCGCCGCGCTGCTACAACGTGGTCATGGCGTGGTGATTGTGTTTGTGGATGATTTTTGTGCAGGCCGTAATTGTGTGCTTTATGTTGCGGTCATTGCCTTAGGCGGAACTTCTTGAATGAATATGATGTACGGTAGGCCCAAACTGAGTGATCAGCAGCCGCCAGCCTCCCAAGCACGATTCCTTGCTTGTGATAAACGTGGTTAGTCTTGGAATACACCGTCTGTAAATGCTTCCGCACTTCATCGATGGACAGCACCCGAATAGTTTCTCTCAACGCGCTCTGTGGCGAGGAGAATCGACGAGTCCGTTCGCGCACATCGGAAACTCACCACATTGCCTCTAGACGGACGGATGCCCGCAAACGGGTTGTCAGCCGATGCCGACTCGTCACATCTCTTGAAGACTGGCGGTCGCTGCAAGTGTACGCTGCCAGCATGTTTTCTTGAGAAAGGTTGGTGAGTGCTATTCTGTGCATGTTATGCATTACTATTACGTATGCGTTATAGCCAAGGGGTATTCAATGCCGCGGTGCGGAATGCTCTTGCAGTTGTGTTGAACCTGCTGCCACACCACGTTTGTAAAGAGCTTAATCGCACTGTTAAAAAAGTGCTGGTATATGTGAGACTGACGCACTGCCCACCATAACAGTGAAAGCAAAGATAAAATTCTCGCCAGAAAGGTGCTCATCTTACACAGGTATTTAGCACTGCACTTGGAATAACCATACTCTAAAAAAAAAGCATCGTCACTCAGAATGGTATGCGCCACAACGAACACGTCACAGTAGTGTCATGTCGCAGAGTGCTGAAAGCCCCCCCTTGAGGTTTTGTACGCTTCTTGCCCTTGAAATAAAATATTTTTTAAGTGACGGACGCCATTCATACTTAGCGAAAAAGTACTTATGTATGCCGAGCAATTGAATTAAGGACAAACCTCCACCTTTAAATTATATGTCAGTGCCTCGTTAAACTGGTGAAGTCGCGGAAATACACGACGGGCTGCTTTGATATGACAAGCAGTGCATGATGGCGGATTGCGATACCTCTTATGAAATATGAGAGACGCGTGTGGAACAAGATCAACTGAAGATTCGAATTTTGTTATACTTGATGTTAGCCGGTAGCGTTTGTTGATAAATCGAGCAGCTTTGTCTTGTAGAGTTTCCAAATTATGAATGAGGTAGGTCTGATGCGAGTTCCAGTGTAATCATGCACATTCGATTTTCGAACGTACCAAAGTAGAGTAAGCGAGATGTTTAGTGGCGGTATTCGACAAACATCGCCCAATGAATTCAGGTATTCTAGATGTTCTGTCATCTTAAACATCATGTCATAGTGGTGTTCCATATAAATCAGATGAGAAATGGACACCCAAGCACAGGACAGGGCATGCTGAGGCAATAGACGTGCGTAACCGAATAGCGTAGGGTTAGTTTTTGTCGAGAATCGAATGGGTTTGGTACACCAGATTTCGTACACCCGCCCTGAGGTACACCAAACTGAACTTAGATCAATGGAGACAAGCGATCATCCACAAACACTGACTGCTAGCTGCTGGTCAAAAATTTCGTACTCCACTTCATAATTCTCATGTTGATGTTGAGGCATGTTAGCTTTGGTATTAGGCACAAGTATATCGACAAATATAACAGCAACATCGTGTAATGGCTTTGTTTTTGATGTTAACCCTATGTGTTCCTACTTTGTATCGCCCCCCCTTACACAATGCCTCTGCGAGGCCTGCAAGGTACTTGTAAATAAATAAATAAATAATGAACGAATGCAGTGGTGGAGGTCAGTGATCAATTCAAAGTGTTGTGTTTAAGAAGATTCACGATGTAAAAATCCTTGTTGATTTACAACAACAGAAGTTATGTTCTGTTAAGAACTTTATGACAGCGGATAAAAGGATACGTTCCAAAAGTTTGCAGCACGTGCTTCTGAGTGAAATGGGTCTGTAGTTCGAGGCATTAGATGGGTCACTAGATTTAAAGGTGGGAATGATACGAGCTTGTTTCGAATCACTTGCAACACAAACCGTGTGAATGCATTGTTGAAATAGGGAGGCTGAAATGTGACATATTGCTGGTTTGGTTAGTTTGAGTTGTTAGAGCATACGCCATCAGGACCAGGTGCAGAGTGGGTTGGTAGACGGTCGATGGCAGATTCTATTCCCCCCAGAAGTGATGATAACATCATACATAGTCGAATTTGATTGATGAACTCGAATATATTTTGCCAATAGACTCTCATTCGTGAAAACAGATTAAAAGAACGCCTTAAATTCTAGAGCAATCTGAGCAGGAGATACAGTATTCACCTCTCCGCCTAATGATATAGTTGAATCGGTTTCTCAGATATTTATTATTTTGGAGCATGTTTGAAATATCATTGCTAAAAAGTTTCCTTAGCTGCTGATATTCCGGTTTTTCACAAAATCGCTCGTTCACGATGGCGTCTTCAGTCTTCCTTGGTGTTCCATAACTTTGCCTATGAGTATAAACGTTTGTTTTTGTTAATGCAACTTTTCACATGCCTTTTGATCCGTGCGCTTTGTGTCGATACGGCTCTGCGTATTTTACGAAGGTACTTTTTTAATAATAACTTGTCACGATTGAAAGCCCAATTAATTTGTGCATCGCGGAGATGGAAGGATTTCATTAGTTCAGCCGGAAATCTTGAAAGGTCACTATTCAGCATATCGACAGCCAGTCGGCCGTAATCAAAAATATGTTTCTCTGTATTGCCCCGCTTTTTGTGTTCGCATACAATATAGCAATGCAAAATATTCTCATCACTCGTGCCGTCCAACACGCTTACTGAGGCACAGTTTGGCCCCCCTTTTTTATTACAATATCTAAAGGGGAATGTCCACCCGAGAAAGCAGAAACCATGCGGTGTAAATGAAATTGTGACAACACATCGAGGAAATTCCGACGTACACGCTTCTCACAGCTGCCTATGAGCCTGTAAGATGTGCCGTTCAACAGCCGCATAATTGAAATCACCAACTAAGAATAGCGACGAAGTTGGCCAATTGTTTGAGGATATAACCACGGCTATACCTGTTTCAGGAACTGCAAATCAGCATTAAGGTTTACGCATGAAGAGCCATAAAGTCATAAGGCGGTAGTGGCTACATGATTATGAGTCCTTTCTTTTTCGTGTACATGGAGAGCACACAGTTTAGCACGCAGTGGTATTAACGCGACAGTGTTAAAGAGCTCGTTTCGCAGAAATTCCGGCGTCGGTGTCGGCGTCGTTCATTGTGAGCGAAAAAATCTTCATCTTGTCCGTGGCCGAAAAAATCGAGAAAGATGCAAAGGAAATAAGTAATAAAGATTTTCGGGAACGAGTGAAGATCGAACCCAGGCCGTCTGCGTGGCAAGCAGGTGTTCTATCAGACAGCCACGCCTCTGCTTGAAAATACAATGAAAATAACTCATACTTCGTAAACGCAAGCGCCCTTTATATAGGCGTCGCAATATAACATGTAATATCCCAGTAGGTAAGGTGGGGCAAAATGCGACAAAAATTTGAAAACAGGAAATATTATTTGTTATTTCTCTCGTTACCATTAAATGTCAATGCAGAGACTTTCCTTTGGGCACAAGGTACGTGCAGCATAAATATGACTGTGTTGCCACAATTCAAAGGTTTATTTTAAAAATAAATAAGAAATGCACCAGATGTCTCATTTTGCCCCAATCTGCGGGGCAAAACGAGACGCTGCGTGGAGCAAAACGAGACAGTGTGAAAAAATTTCATTCATTTAGTTTTTTCAGTAGAAGTATCTGAAATTTGCTTCGTGGGCTCTCACGCAGTCTTCCTGAGCCCAGTCCTTGCACTCCAAGCATTGAATCCAGACAGAAACCGGCGCTGTGGTGCTCCAATACTCCTTGCAGATCAAACACCACCAGTCTTTGTATATGCTAACGTTGTCTTTTGTTGAACGCTTGCACTTCATTGGATTATTCAACGATTGTAGGCAACATATGTTCTTACGCATCTTCTTCGCCTCTTTTTGCCACTTTGATGCAGAACTGCACAGGCTTTTGGTGGATTTCAACTTTGTCAACTGGGCGTTGTGAGGCAATGAATTTAAAACTGCTAGATTCAGATTTTCTAGCACTTGCTTTTTTTAAATTTCCGTATTGGAGAAATGTCATTAAAATTCGATCCCAAGACGTGTTTGTGAATGGCAAGACTAGGAGATTCTTCCAATTTTTTCATGCGCCAGCGCTCTTGTGAATGCGGATCAACCTCGATGCAGCGCGAATGGAGTGGGTCTTGTACTGAACAGCAATCAGTGCTTTTTCATCTGGTTTTCCTTCCAGGAAGCTCTATATGATATTCTCTTGTATGCCCGAACCCTCCTACACAAAGAAATATGATATATAATGGGCGTAAGCAAATGGTTCACTCAATAAGACGCTCTCTACGGCAATTCGATGCATTTTTGTCGTGTTTTGCCCCTCTCACATGCCCGAATTAAAAAGAAAATCCGCTTTGGCCCTGGGAACCAAATGAACTAAACTTTTGGTGGCATGTAGCTAGTAGTGTAAAGTAACAAAATAAATTGTTACGTTGTTCTAGTGACGCCGGAGTAGCTTCGTGCACGGATCCGAAAATTTGGCTTAGCAGAACTTCGCCCCTTTTTGACGGGTCACGAAAACACTGACACCAGCCCCATAATTTTCCCGCGCGAAAGCTGTGAGCAATCATCAACTTTTACACATTAAAAGATGGACAACTAACAGCAGCTATTGCTGAAATAAAGAAACAAAGAAAAGTGCTTTTTGTATTACCTATAGAGGTCGGCAAAGTCAAAATGTCGCGTTTTGCCCCACGTGTCATTTTGCCCCGCCTTACCCTAATAATGCGTGATACAAGCGTACATTGCCATTGGGCGTCAGAACATGCGACTATCATAACGACTTCGTAGTTTAAAGCCGGCCACCCATTACAAAATGCATACACCTTACTGAGCGTATTCCCTTAACACCACGTATGCATAGCAAGTATGCACTAAGTGGTTGAAGTACGCACTAATATCGCTATCGCGTTCAACTCTTAAAGGCGAAGCTTAAGGGTCCCCCAATTTTTATTACAACCGCCGATACCACGACAACTGGTACGGCGGCAAATTATGAGCTCTTGAGCTAACGTGTGAAGCTCGCCACTTCAAGCAGGTTTCCTATAAATGTCTGCAAGAACACATTCCAAATGCGTTTCGCAGTATACACAGTTGAACTCAGGCTCCCCTCGCCATCTTCCCTGCTGGATTCGGCCTCGTTGCTATCCCATCCAGGTATGCTGCGTCCCGATACCATGATCAAGATGGCTGAAAATACAACATGCAATGTTTTTAAAGTAAGCAGAAGAAAATTTGTGTAACACACACATTGCAGAGCACTTTCGAAGAAGACAAGTTCTTTGTCGGTAAAAGCTAGTGAAGGCAAACTGACACATAAATCACCCAATTTCACAATCGCATCAGCCTCTGTGACTTCGCGAATTAGTTGCGTTCGGGCATGGTATGCAATCGGGCAAAAATAAATGGAACGTAGACAGCCACAATCTCGACAATGAAATGGCACCGGCGTGAGAAATGACACCGGTGGTGTTTTGGCTATTCATTGTCGAGATTGTGGCACTTCTCGAGCGCCCAATCAACGCGCGCCGTTTAGCAACCGCTCCTGGAACAAGAGCGTCGACGCCACTCAAATGCCGAGCTCAAGGCTCAGCGAACAGCCGCTGCTCGACAAGCGCGACAAGCCTAGCGACATCAGCCTGTGCCTCGCCAAGTGAAGGCTCATTGAGGAGATGCAGAGCGTAAGCGGCAAAAAAGAAGTCCGGAATCGTTAAAGCTCAGACTGCTGCGGTTAGTCAGCGCAGGCAAGCCAATCTGAAACTCAATGCAAAGCAAACGCAAGTGGAACGTCTACATCGCCAGACAAATCCAGCCGTGGTGTGTGAGAAGGCCGCTGCCACGCAACGTCCATAATAAACACTTTTAGCTGGGCCTGCGCATAAGTTACGTACGCAGCGCACAATACCTTGCGTACGCTGCACGCGAAGCGTGCTACAACACTTTCAGATTAACGTACCGCGATACGTTTCCCCTCAACTAGACAAGTCGTATGCGTGGTCTAAGTTTTCGCATACTTGTCAGCGCCATTGACTTCAGAAGTATGCTGGCTCACAGAAATAACGTGGCCTTTGTGATCTACAACGGCCGAGCCATTGTGTCTACGCAAAGTTGGCAAGCACTGGACTCAGGACATCCAGTACTTTCACTGAGCACCGGGCTGTAAGCGTGTTCATATTGCCTACAAGGGTGCGAACTGACTCGATGAGAGACTTCATCATCGTCAAAACATCCTGGTCACGCTCTAGGATCTCATCTGGGAGCCTTCATTCCGTGATGAAGTGCGCAGTGCGAGAGTTTGCTGCAACCGAACTTATCAAAAGCGATAAACTCTCAGGCTACGAAGCCTTCACTTCATCGACTTATGGTGAACTCAGCAAAGTAATTGTGTATATCCGCACAGATCGAACATACATTCCACATTCGGTGCATCCTCATTACGGAAATCGGTACGCGTGCCTCCGCGTTCCAAAGGAGAAGATAATCTTCACGCTTATCGGCGGCTACATCTTCCCATCTGGTCAGTTTTACAGTGAAAGACTGCATGACATCTTATAGGCGGCACCTGGTCTCTGCATTATCATCAGTGATTTAAATAGTCCTCAGATGTTTTGGGGTAGAACCAAAATTGATTCCAGGGCCGGTAACTTGCTGAATTTGCCTCACGCCATGAACTTAACATTATGTATGACGGCAGTCCAACATACCTAGGTGGTTCGAGATAGCGCAGTTGCTTGCATCTTGCCTTGGTGTCATGACGAGTCACTCAGCAAGTGCGATGGTTCACTGATATTGAGACTCCCGGCAGTGACCATATTCCAACGCATTTGAAGATCACTAGTTTTGCAAGTTCCAATTCTTCAGTTAACAGAACAGTCAAGTGGACAATGTAAACAAAGGTGGAAGAGGCCTGCGAAGGTATTGCGAGCGGCCTGGAGGAAGTAATCGTCAGTATGATGGAAGCTGTTAAGAGCGCCATTACGTACACATCAAAGCGTACAGAATCCGATGTGGAACTTGAGCAATTACAAACGATTCATAGGTGGGCTCAGAGGAGATACAGGTGCACTAATTCAGTCCATAACCTCAGAGATGATCTACGTGGGCAAACAAAAATCCAACGTCAAATGGACAAGCTGGAGGATCAACGGTGGAAGCAATTTTGCGAATCACTCGATCCTCGCAAGCCTATGCCTCTTATATGGCGGACGATGCGTGGCATTGCCTCGACTCCACAACAACGACATCCATTCAGCTCACTGGCGCTGCAACAAGGCCGCCTACAGGTGGACATTGCGAAGATTTCGGCCTAAGGATTGTGGGCAATGTGGTCACCATGAGTGACGAGGTTCTCGATGATGTACCTGTACCGCGCGTTTCTGAACTGAATGTGCTTTTCTCACTCGGAGAGCTGGATGCGGTTCTAGCCACCTGCAGGCGTTCATCGTCACCTGGACCGGACGGCATTACATACGCTGTTTTATGCCATCTTGGAGGACGCGGCTGAGACCAGCTACTGAAGTGCTACAACCAGTCATGGAAGGATGGAGTCGTTCCTGAACAGTGGCAGTCCAGACGCTTGGTACCGCTTCTCAAACATGGAAAGTCGCCGCTTGACCTGGCACCGTTCCGACCCACTGCACTGTCCAGCAGCGTGGGCAAAGTAATGGAAAGACAGGTCCTCACACGCCTCGAGTTGTACCTAGAGCGCTACAACATGTATCCAAGGGCTATGGTTGTTTTGCGACGAGACCGCTCTTCTATAGGTAATGTCATCGAACTTGTGACCATCGTGCAACAACACAAATACCTCAAGCGGATTCAATGTTCCTCTATGTGAAACGGGCCTGCGACAACGTAACGCACGATGCCATTCTCGATGCTTTGTGTAATATTCGAATTGGTGGAGAAATGTTTCGTTGGATTCGGAGCTACCTATTGCGGAGGTCCTTCTTCATGCATACCGCGCAAAGCCGCACCGTTGACCATTTCACGTGCGCAAAAGAAAATCCAACGTCAATCACCGGTGGTGGGGTTCCGCCAGGCGGGGTTCTCAGCCCTGCTTTGTTTAACCGCACAATCATTCGACTTGCCCGGGTTCTACCTCAATCAATCAACCTTTCTGTATATGCTGATGGCATATGCATTTGGACTTTGGCAGTGACACGACCCCAGGTGCGTGCACACCTCCAACAAGCAGCGGAAATAACATCGATGTACCTCCGTGCTCGAGGCCTCAGAATTTCTACCGAGAAGTGCGTCTTGGTTCCTTTTACACACAGGCCGATGATCTGCTACCTCGTTACAATCGACAACGTAAGAATTTCGTACACGAGATGTCCCCGATTCTTGGGCGTCATTATCGACAAAGATCTTTTGTGGAGGGCTCACATTTCGCACTGGAAGAAGAGGCTCACTTCTATGGCACACGTAATAAAATTTCTCGCAGGTAAAACGTGGGGCACATCCGTATCAGCCATGCTTCAACTATACAGAGTGCTCTTCTTGGTATATTTGCGGTATAGCACACCAGTCCTTTCAAACACCGTGAGGACTAACATCCGCGTTTTGCAAAGCACTCAAGGCCAATTCCTTCGCCCATGCTTGGGGGTATACCTAGGTGTGCTAACACGGTAGCAACGATTGCCATTGCCAAAGACCACCTGATTAAGACGTATATAACTGTCGACACACTCCGGGCTCATACTCGACATATATCCAGAGTGCCTGACCACCACTTCGCTAGCTTGCCTTTAAAAGACCGAAGGCAGCGTTTTCTAGAGTTGTTGCGGCTAACCAGGATTCCATCTCGTGGAGGTTCTCACCCAGGGGCGTAGCCAGAAATTTTTTTCGGAAGGGGGGGGGGGGGGGGGGCACCGCCTTGATTTCGGGAGAGGCACCTCCTTGAAAAGGTCATTTTTCGCTCTGTATGCCACATGTCGAAAAAAATTTCGGGGGGGGGGGGGGGTCACGTGCCCGGTGTGCCATCCCGTGGCTACGCCACTGTTCTCGCCCACAACCGCGATGCCCGGAATGGTGCTTGAAAAGGCACCTTGTGCACCTTGAATGCTGGAGATATCTAAAAAGGCTCGCCTGTCCTCTGCATCCCTCAAGCAGATCTCATTGGACCATTTGCGTATATCATATGCTAACTAAAATCATGTTTACAAGGATGGATCGGTCTCGGGAAGTTCGATGGGTGCCTTTGGGGTACGACCTCGGTCAATCACCATAAGATTCAAGACCTCACACGTCACGACATCTTCAAGCCACAATGGAATTTGTTATGCAAGAGTAATCTAGGAAATGGGCCATATTCTGCCACTCTAAGGCGGCCCCCAATGCGTGCGACGTGTACGGCGCGGAAACTATTATCAGATGGTGTCTAAAATCAACAAAATTTGTCATCACGCCACTAATCAAGGACCCGGCATAGTCTTACAATGGCTGCCGGGTCACTGTGGGATCTCGCCGACGACTATGCCCGATGTGCCCACAATGGAGCGCCCACACTGCTCATAACCCTGTCAAGAGTCGACGCAATACAACTACGCCGCATCCTGCATAATGCCACGCTTACACACAGGAATTCTCCACAGCACTACATTCGTCGTCCAGAGTACCTTGAATCGCTGCTTCAACTACAACGGTCAACCAAGATTACGCGACGTGACGCAACTATGCTGTGTCAGCTGTGGGTTGCCGTAGCATTTACCAACTCATTCAGCTATCGCATTGGCATGCCTGACTCATCCAAGTGCGATAACTGCAACTGTGTAGAGACTATTGACCATCTCTTGTGCCACTGTCCTCAATATGAACAAGCTCGCCGGATTCTCCCGTGTGCCTTAAGGAAACTCGACGATCGGCCCTTTACTCAAGCAATGATCTTGGGAGCATGGTCTCACAGTAAATCAGCGCAGAAAGCCACATGAGCCCTCCTGCAGTAATTCAAGGCAACATCAATGAGTGACCACCTGTGAAACTCTGCACTGTATGTGTGGTGTGCAATTTGTCTCTCCTTCTCTTTCTCTTCCCTCTCTCTTTTACTCCCTTATCCCCTTCCCCATATGTAGAGTAGCAAACTGGACATAGTCTAGTTAAGCTCCCTACCTTTCCTGTATTTCGCCTCTCTCTCTCCGTGATCTGCACGCAGGACCTCCGGATGGCCTGGGTAACAACCGCTAGCACACAAGTAAGACCATCGTCTTTGCTGTGATCATTTTTAGCGTCGTTATTGGTTGCACTGGTCGCTCGCGTTGTCCTTTGTCGTGTGCATTCAACATTACTATGTGTGCACAGTTTTGAAGCCGGCTGCACTATGTAAAAATGGCGTTTGGTGGGGCAGGCCGCGCTCGATCGAAAACAGCGTTCCATCCAGCGCGGCTCTGGAGGAGGGTAAGCATACCTTGCAGCAACAGGTCTCATTCCGGGTATTCTTAAGTTTCCGATCTACTAGCAACACTTTCAAGCAGGCAAAGCTCGCACAATGTTCAACGCACGTTATGTGGCGGCATGGATAATAGTACGTACGAAGCTTAATTTCTTTTAAATGCGAAGCATTTTTAGCGAACTTCGGCGACTTTGAGCGTATCTATCTATCTATCTATCTATCTATCTATCTATCTATCTATCTATCTATCTATCTATCTATCTATCTATCTATCTATCTATCTATCTGTCTGTCTGTCTGTCTATCTATCTATCCATCTATCTATCTCACTATCTATCTATCTATCTATCTATCTATCTATCTATCTATCTATCTATCTATCTATCTATCTATCTATCTATCTATCTAGCCGCCTACGACTTTGTGCTCTCCTGGCCGTATCGTTAATGGGATTTATACCAAATTTGGTATGACATAACATGACTGTATGAAGAACATAAATGGCTGGTCATATCATGAAAATCATGACTAATTTGTCATGAAAAGTATGATTCACATGCCATGCTCATGGCGCGCTCGCGGCCGTTTCGTTAGCTTCATACACACCAAATTTGAAATTGAGTGACGCGACTGTATGACGAACATAAATTACAGGTGGTAATATGCAAATAAAGACGTGCATGTCATGAACAACATGATTTACATGCCACGCTCATGGCGCACTCGCGGCCGTTTCATTAGCTTGATATACACCAAACTTGGTATTGAGTGACGTGACTGTATGACGAACATGAATGACAAGTGGCAATATGGAAATCATGACATGTCATGTGCGACATGACTTGCATTCCACGCTCATGGCGCTCGCGGCCGTTTTCTTAGCTTGATATACACCAAATTTGGTATTGAGTGACATGACTGTATAACGAACATAAGTGGCAGGTGGTAACATAAAATCTTGGCATGCATGTCATCTACAACGCCATTTACATGCCACGCTCATGGTGGACTTGCGTCTGTTCGCTAGCTTGATATGCACCAAACTTGGTGTTGCGCGATGTGACTGTATGACGAACATAAATGAAAGGTCCTAACATGTAAAACATGACATGCAAATTATGTAAAGCATGATTTGCTCCTTCCTGGCTGCTTCGCATTACATCGATTCCCACAATGCGTGGGATCTGCCGGCTTTTTTCCTTGTTTTCTTAAGAGAAACCTTCCCACGCACAGCCTATTGAAGACGGTTGCTTGAGGATTTTTCTCAGACGCCAGGCTATGTCTAGCCAGTTGTCAGGACGCCGGAATGTGCCACTTGTCTCTCCCTTGTCTGGCAGAGAAACATGGCCTTTCAATGTGGAGTACACAGGCGTTGAGTACACACGACTTGTAGCGAGTTCGCTGTCGCTGTCTGCGTCGAACGCCAGTGCAGCCATCTTGTGCTCTCGTTTCCGGTTTGCTCGAGGTCTCGCGAGAACGCAACGTAGTAAGCGTTGCGTTGCGTACGCAGCGTCTTGTTTTGGTCGTACGCGCCCATCCCTAGAATACTTACGTTGCGTACAGCGCATGCGTAGTTCTCTCCCGCAGCCGTGCTGAGTGCGTAGGCTCGTTACGTACGCCCAACTAAAAGTGTCTAATATCGCCAGAACGACCCAACAGCCTCTCCCGGGCGCGAAAACGCAGGCACAGTATAACTGCATCTAATCGTCATTACACATTAGCGCACATCACATGACGTTAAAACCGCACGATACGATAAAAATTGAAGGACACTATGTACATTCCAAAGTATGTTCGGCAAAAGCGTGTGGCCATTCGACCGACTATGCCATGTCTTTTTTCTTTTACACTCTCAGTGGGATAACACACAAACCGAATGTGTGCGTGTTTTCTTTTTCAATTTTTTACCGCGAATCGCAGCGAGACGCGAGACTAATCTTCCTCCGTTCGCATGCGTTAGTATTTTCTCGCGCTTTGCGCATCGTGCAAACATCATCCGCGTTCCAGCGCTTAAATTGATGGACCCTTTGTAATTTCCAAAGTGTATTCCGTGAACGCCTGTGTCTGTTGAGACGGCGTCGGTCAGAATGATTGCAAACGCTGGGCACAGCGATGCTACGCAAGCAAAGCGCGAGCGCTATAGAGTCCGACGCGACCGGCGTCCGTTTGGTCATCCCGGCGGCCACCTGGATCCGTGCCAGAGCTCGGATGGACGGACGGACATCGACAGAAATACAGACGGAAAGACAGACGGACGGATGGACGGATGGATGGACGGACGGACGGACGGACGGACGGATGGACAGACAGACAGACGGACGGACGGACGGACGGACAGACGGACGGTTGGACGGACGGATGGACAGACGGACGGTTGGACGGACGGACGGATGGACAGACGGACGGACAGACGGACGGACGGACGGATGGACGGACGGACGGATGGACAGACGGACGGACAGACGGACGGACGGACAGACGGACGGATGGACAGACGGACGGACGAACAGACGGACGGACAGACAGACGGATAGACGGACGGACGGACGGACGGATGAACGGACGGACGGACGGACAGACGGACGGACGGACGCACGGACAGACAGACAGACAGACAGACAGACAGACAGACAGACAGACAGACAGACGGATGCACGGACGGATGGACACCGGACGGACGTGAGCATGAGATATTAAAGGCTTTCGCCTTAATACCCACATTGGAATAAGAGAAGTCGTAGCACGAATAACAATAGCAACAAAACAATAACAGCAGCGCGACGGGAATCGCTGGGTTTCCGCGCTGCGCACTTCCTCACTCTTCACAGTTGTGGAGATGCAGCATTTTTTTTATGATTGTCACGCGTCGCGATATTGTGACACCTAATTGCCAGTGTTGCCACTACGGTAGGCCGATTCAACGTAGCACAGTAGCACAGCAAATAAATCTCGCTACTCCGTAAGGTGCAAGAACATACCAATCGGTGCGACCGCACGTTCTCAGCACGTGGTCATCCGTCGTACATTGAGTGCGTCATCAATAGCAGCGCAGATTTTTATATCAATATATTTTCATGTAAGTTGCTACTTGCCTACACCTTTCTGATGTTTTCTTTTTTTTTTTTAGCATTTCCAGTCTTAATATCCTCCGGTGTTAGGAATACTTAAAAAAAATCTTAATGAGTCAATCATTCAAATTTCCACCTATAATTATACTACTGAACATATTTGCCTACGCGCCCGAAGTGTCTAAAATGGGTTCCAAACTTCTATTAGCGCGAAACTTCTGCGGCCTTAATGGCGTTATCATCATTTGAACTGGCCATGTCTTTCTCCTCACGTGCTTCGGTAAACACCGAGAATATTTTTTTCGTGCTCACTGTGCTGCGATTCATCATATCAGCCAGTGGTGATTTTGTAAATGCACTACACCTCAACCTCGGAGACTACGAATGCGTCTCTGTCTGTGTACTTCAGAGGCAACAAAAGGCATTGTAGATTATGCATACAGGATGCCATCTGAATCGCAAAATAATCTGTCAAGAAGAAATCACAGTATCTGCAAATAGCTCTCGCACGTGTTCCAAAAGAACAGCTAAAATTTTGAGGATGTGTCCGAGAGTGTGTACGTTCTCGTTTTCCTCAACGAGATCTCACGAAAGCATGCTGTATGTTCTTACCAAGCACGACGACAGCCACAACCAGGAACCGCATTGGCTCAGAGCTATTTAGTACTCGGATAGATCTGCACAAAGCAGCACACATTTTTGTAAGCGAGTGTAATCTCAGGCAGCAAAACTTTGCAAGCATTAATGATTTCGATTAGGTTAATATCCTAAGATGTGCGTAAAGATCAACGTTGATTCAATTCTTTGTTGAGTATCTATTACCCAGGTATTATCCAGTTATAAAAGTGGACCAGAAAATTGGTCAGCTGTCAGCTCGTAATAAGATCACGTGCTACGTGACGCCAACCGGCAGAAAGGGTTCCGCTCTCCCCGTCATAGCTACTAGCAGCGCTGACTGACACTCCCAGGTTTAAGTGCACAAATATACCCCATAAAGTGGACGGCGGGATGACTACCGCTGTAGCTCATTAGGTAGAGCATCACAAGCGTTATTCGAAGGTCGCAGGTTCGGTCTCTACCAGCCGCAAGTCATCTTTTCGTCAACTCCGCTTTCTTTAGATTACAATATATTACAAATACTAGTACCGTACCATATACTTCCCTTGTCATCATTGTCGGTTAGTTTGCATTAATATGTTTTTATTTATAGTCAGGTATCCTGGAGCGGTTTTCGGATAGCTCAGGAATATCAGTAGACGTGTCCAAAGACGAAGTGCCATCGCTATGATGAACTATTGCAGTAGAAAACAGAAGCAAAATGTATTCTTACCTGTCTACAGGAAAGCAATGACCGCGCCTTCTTCAGTAATTTGGCTCTGTCTTAATGCGACTTGACCACTAATGACTGTCTTCAAGAGAGCTGCTCGCTGGTTATATAAACGATGGAGCGTCGACTAAAGGTGACGTCTTCTTTCAGAAATTTGAATTAACGCACACCCTAGCCAACATTTCCAGCCTTCCTGCGTGAGTGCTGCAGTTTGTGCAGCGCGAAAATTCCACTATCTGAGTCAGCGCAGGAAGTTTGATTGGGGCGCGTCTGGCGAGTCAGGGACGTGAAGCAGGGCAGCGCTGTGTTGCGAAAATATTTTCACGGTGAACATTCTCCTCGCTTCCAGCCGTCAGGCCCGCTACGGCTTCAGCGCATGTTCCGCATAGCCGGCGACATACCGTAAGTAACTGAACGCGCGAATACGTCAAACATCTGTGCTCCGGATGCGAACCACAGGAAACGGCTGACATGGTGCTGAATATTCTAGAGCGCTAGAACGCATATCCGCTTCACAAAATAAAAAGAAAACAATGGCGAGACACAACGCAGATCTAACGCAATGTTGGACGAGAAATGAGACGAGGCTTGTTCTGGTTGCCAGGTAGTGGCTGTACCGGATGACATGCGCGCAATCCAGTTGCCTGCACCTGTTAGCGTTTGGGAGCTGTTTCTGTCATAGAGACGACGACGATACATGACGCTTCTCGAGAGAAATAAAATACGACACGTATCTAAACACGGCTTTCCTATAGGCCTTGTGTTAAGGTGATGAATACCACAGACAAAAAACAGGACTCCATTCAGTGGAACATACTCAACGGTTCAAATGCTCAGTTGCCCGTAACAAATTTCATTGAACTCCACTTCTCTCCTGCTAAATTTCATATTAGGAACGAAGCACCTTAGGGTCTCGGCTTGTTGGCGCGTCATGTCGTTGTCACGGTCCATCATAAACGGGTAGGGGCCACACAAAATAATGTCACTACTCGCCACCGGTCCATACTATGCATATTATGAGTTAAATATTCATCGTTACTACCTAAAACATTGTGTTTGGCTTAGCAGGCGTGTCACGATCCCCGAAGAAATTTACCAAGGCGCTCAAGTTTCTTATGCAAAACTATAGGCCCAGACGAGTATCTCTACGGTAAAGTCACATATTTGAAACACTACTTCTTGAAACATATCTGCAAAGTGGTGGTGCCTTACTCCCCACCAGTCCACTAAAAAATGAAGAAGGCCACAGTTAGCATAACAAGTATCCGACGAGGTTAGTGGAGCTGAAACACACTTCCCTACATGCCGTAGGGAACTAAAATTGGGCATATAGCGAAGAGGAAGAAGCATTTTAGGGTAAGCCGCATTCCGACGCAGTTTTTGGACGACGCTAGTGGAGCTGAAACACCTTTCCCTACATGCCCGGCTTCAGGCTTGGCACCACTGGTGACTCATCAATGAAACCTCGCTGAAAACAATGCGGCCAATTACCTTCGCAGGCTCTGCTTCTTCTTTTTCTTTGTCTCTATCTCATTGCCTGTTAGCTGCGATTTTGCTGTGGAAACACCGCCCTCACCAGTTTCATGTTACTGAAGCTGAAACACCCCTCCCTACATGCCGTAGGAAACTGAAACCGGGCATGTAGCGAAGGAAAAAGAAGAAGGAGCACCTTAGGGTAAGCAGCATTCCGACGCAGTTTTCCGACGACGTTAGTGGAGCTGAAATACCTTTTCCTACATTACCGGCTTCAGGCATGGCACCACTAGTGAATCATCAATGAAATTTCGCTAAAAACAATCTGGTGAATTACCTCCGCCAAGTCCTGCTTCTTCTTCTTCTTCTTCTTCTTCTTTATCTCATTGCCTATTAGCAGAGATTTTGCTGTGGGAAACACCGGCGCACACTGCATGTCTCGCCCCTCCCCAGGTTTCCCGTTAGTGGAGCTGAAAGACCCTTCCCTACATGCTTTGTTTGATTACTCCTGTACGTCATGGCGTCCTTATTTGGAGACGCGACTTACGTTCTCAATTTTGGTGCAATATTGACAAGGAAGAGACCTCAAACAATGAGCATAGTATCGGCTAATGTTCCTGTATATCTCTTCTCGTGGAAACGTGTTTCTGTACAAGGTCGCTTTGGCGAAGGCTGTGCCGTATTTAAAGGGGCCATGACACGGTCACCCGACAGTTCGTTGTTCACTGCGAATACTAGAAGTAAGGGGCGTATTATGCCTTTACTCATCTTAAAAGAGGGTCATAAAAGAATATTTCCGTGAAAAACAAGCCCTGGAAGTCACCGGTTCTATAGCCCGCACACCGCTGGCGAATGTCATTTTGTTAATATATCTTATCCGGAATGTTATATTGTAATCGCAGTAATAAATGTAATATAACAGATTTATATAATAAATTTATATTTATGACTTATCATTGGTAGAGCGATCACAGAGCTCCAAAGCGGGACAACGTACTTGAAAGTTACCGCAGTCCACTAAAACGAAATGTCTGCGCGGAGTCTCGCTACACAGAATAACTATAAGGCCGTTTTTTTTTCCGTGGCTCCGCCACGACTCCCAGTGGTAATTTGATGCGACGTGGACATGCACAGCCTGCTTGGTTTGTCCCCATTGTTATCGTCTGAGCTTTAGACGTGTTCTGTTATATGGTGCGAGAGCTACGCGATACAGCCGCAACAGCTTTCGGGTGTGCAATAATAGCATAGGTCCATCAAACATGGTGTGGGTCATCCACTTGACTATGTATCTGTCATGCCGGGTGTTTTGTCGTGATAGTGTCTTGCCGGAGGCATAGCGAAGATTTTTTTGTCATTCCACGCCGTTACATTAGTCGCATTGCTCTGGCGTCACAGCTCCTGAGGCAGCACTCAAGCATTGATGGAGTCACCGGGCCCTTTAGCTAACCTTGCGTTGGGACTTTGCGCTGAAGGAAAACGCAAAGGCCAGCTGTTTCGTAGTGGTTCATACCTCTACATTAACCCATCAAGGCCCACGCAAGAACTAGTCATTCCATTTTATTAACATTTTGCACATTTAGTTAAATGAGGTAAACAAAAACATCAGCAAAATTTCTGAGAGCTACATTTATTTGTTCAGAAGTTATGCTACTGTACTTTAAAAAGCACGCTGGGCTCTTGCCATAGCAACCAGAAAGCTGGTTTGATGCAAGAGTAGAAAGCACGCTAGGCCCTTGCCAAGCTGATGCCAAAGTTATCTTGGCGCATGCAACTTGTCGAATGCACCAGCGTTTCATGAAAAGTGTAACGGCAGACTTTTCGCAAACCCATTTCGATGTTTTGTGGCAGACCTCAACTGTTTTTCAAGCTTCCTGTGAAAATACCCGTATGGATAGAAGATAATAGCAAGCGCAGTGGACACTGGAGAACTCTTGATAGTACTGCTGGGTAGAACAAGGCACAGCCAGTGCCTTGCTATTATGTGGGTGAAGAACACTACTCGACTCGTGAGGTGTCTTCTAAAACACCAGTAGGTTATTAGACTCTCTGTGCATTTGCTGCGACCATGTTGATCATCTCAGTAAATAGGGACGAGCACACTTTTTCTCGCGGGTAAAAGTATTGCAGTTATCTGCATAAATATTGTGGAGGCGAACCCCTCCCATGCCACTGTTACAGCTGCTGAAGAGGTTTAACAGTGGCACTACGTTTTCTTCTTTCAGATGTGAAGCACCTTATGCGAAGCTTAATCCGGTGGTGGTGTGCGGCGTGACCACCCTTACTGCGCATGCGCAAACCCTTATTAAAAAATAATAAAAATCCTCTCCCCCCTCTCTCTCCTCTAGGCATCCCTCCCGGCGTCAACCACACCCTCACTGCGCATGCGCCTCCCCTCTCCCCTCCTACGCTCCCCCTCTCTCCTCTAGGCATCCCTCCCCTCGGCGTCCACACTCCCACTGCGCATGCGCGTACCCCCCTCTCTCTTCTCTCCTACGCTCCCCCCCTCTCTCCTCTAGGCATGCCTGCCCGCGGCGTCCACACCCACTGCGCATGCGCGTCGCCCCCCCTCTCTCTCCTCTCCTACGCTCCCCCCCCCCCTCTCTCGCCTCGCGACGCCGACAGCGTCTGCTAGCGAATTTCTTGGTTGAAAAAACCTACTGCTCGCGCTGCACAACCGTTCACTCACCACCCCGTATATATGGCACTGGATCTTGACCTGCAAGGTGGTGCCGGTGGGAGATTTCTCCTGTGCGTTGTTGAACAATAAAAATTCTCAGCGTGCGCGTTAACTAAAAGCGGACTGCGGGTCTCTGTGTCCAGTCGGAGTCTTCTGTCTCTCATTGCCCATTAGCAGCGATTGGCATGTTCCAGTAGGAAACACCGTTCCATCACTGCGCGCTTTGCGCCTCCCCAGTTTTCTCTCCTGCGCAACGCTGCGATGAGCGCCAGCATCAACGCCGCCGCCAGTGTAAGCGTTAGCGCCCGCTGCTTCGCATCTACACATGGTTCCCTTTAGCGGGAGATGGTGTAATTTTTTGTCCAGTATATGCCCACAAGTTTGCAGGGCATAGCGGCACGACTGTGTCATCGTTAGTCGATAGAGCAAATGTGCAGTTGTCTTTGCCCTTTACAAAACAAAACTCGTTTCCTAGGGCGCTATGCAAAATGGCCCGAGTTTGGCGAAACTCGGTATCTTTCGGAGCTCTGGCGACCGCCCCTTTTGAACGAGTCAACAGTACGATAAGGTCAATCCACCCCCTCAGCGCGCGCTGCGTTCCATTGGTTACGATGGAACGCGGCGTCACCTCAAGGACGGTCAACCAAGTTGGGCGGTGTTTTCAAACCAGTGACATCTTTCATTTGTTTGTCGTTCCACTGACTGCAGAAGTGAACCCATGCAATAAAAGTTTCAGAAACTTTAACTGAAGATATTTTTAAGGATGATATTTTAAAATTTTTTTTACGTTGGCGGGATAACCACTGGTCATTAAGAATAGCTGACTGGATTCCAAGAGCAGGCAAACGCGTGATGGAGAGACAGAAAATTAGGTGCCTTTCGGATAAGAACAAAAAAACATCAGGAAATAAGAGGAAATATCCAAAGATTTGCATTTATTTGTGCATTTGCTTGTATCTCAATTTTTTTCCCTCCGTGAGCGACTTTTTGCTCACAACCGACGGTGCCGACGCCAACCGCGGTATTTCCGCGAAATTATCCCTTTAGCGCTAGCGCGTCAACACAAGGGAAACAGAGGCTAATTAATGCTCCGCTGTTCGTATAGTTTTCAATTTGTGTGTAACTGGCTTGATATTTTGCGCCGGTGTTCGCAGCTGGGCGTGCATGTTATATACACGATCGGGTTATAGGCAAGAAAATAAGCTATTGATGCGAAAAGCTCCTCATCGTCTTCGTACTCGAGTACGCGCACTCCTCGGGCGCCCGCAGCCTCTTGTCCGCTCGGGCCATAATGCCAGCCTTGTTCGTTATCGTACTCAGCGCACTTTTTAGAATTATGTATGCGGCAGTGAAGTGAGACTTCTGTTATCGTATTTCGATTGTGTTGATTACGGCCTCCTTTCCGGGGAGCGGCAGACGTCAATAAAGGCAGTGGAGACTTGCAGGAAAGGAACGGCAACCGCGACGTGGAATCACGAAAGAAAGTGCGTGACTGGAAGCGGATGTTTCTACTCGCTCTGTGCGGCGCCCTGCTAATCACACCACTCGTTCTCTCAAATGCATACGGGAAGGACCCCTTCCGTGAGGAAAGGCCAACAATTTGTGAGTGAAAGCCAACTTCATGGGGCGTTTGGCGCTGTCCACTGTTCGATATATCAAATTTTTCGGCTATTTTTGTTCGATGCAGCCTGCCGCCGCGGGTGTTTAGCGGTTAGAAATGGTAGCGCTAAATAATCCCGGCCGCGGCGGCCGCATTTTGTTGCAGGGATAGCGACATGCGATAGCAACAAAAGTGGAATTTCACGTGAACAGCAAGCAGCTCGAAACGAGCAGCGCGCTGCTCAACCACAAATGACGCACGAAAAGAACACTAACAGGACGAGCGCAAACTAACAACGTTAACAGCTCGACACTTAAAGCACGCTGCTCAAACCCAAAGAAGGAGGCACGAAATGAGCGCACAGGTATACATAGGACTATTGCGAACTAGCAGCGTTCTCAGCTCGACACTTAAAGCACGATGCTCAAACCCAAAGACGGACGCATGAAACTAACGCACAGGTTGACACAGGACCAGTGCAAACTAAAAACGTTCACAGCTCGACACTTAAAGCACGCTGATCAACCCCAAAGAAGGGCGCACGAAAGTAACGCACACGCAAGCCTGGGCCGCCCCCTGGTCGGTAGCGAGACTCGCACTTGCTACCTGCCAGCCCTTTGAAGCTGAAAGTAACGCACAGGTATACACAGGACGAGTGCGAACTGACAACTGTCACAGTTGCTACTTTACTGTGTTTGAGCAGCGTGCTCCTTTCGCAAACGCGACCGTTGCAGCGAAGGAAGTGACCTTCGTGTGCTTCGTTACTTCAGCAGAAAATTTCCGGTGAAAGGACAAGACGTACAAACCGCCCCCCATCATGAGATAAGCGCCTGCTCACGGGCTTCCACGCCTTGTATGGCAAGGAACAGTTGGGAGTGGAGCCAGTGGAGCGCGCACATCGGAACGGGCGGGGCAGCGACATTGAAAGAGCGCCCTTTGCGCTATCTTGCTGGTAATGCAGAAAGTGCGATGAACGCCTCCGAGCTCTGCGCAAGCGCTAACTTATGTATAGAAATAGCTCGCCGTTGGTGTACTGAAGGACGTACGATCCGGGACCGAGCCGTCTAACGCCGCGTGCTGCGTAGCGAGAGGCAACAGGTTCGAATCCGCGCTTCGAAAAATAGTTTTATTCGTGGCTTTTCTACATGTACACATATACATAAACGGGACATGACGGCACTGGCGGAAACCAGCCGAGAGTGTCCATAACATTGCTATCACAAAAAACAGCGCGAAAGCCCTTAAAGCGTAAGATCATTCCACGATTACATAGAAAAGTGTGGCAGGACCCCTTGAAAGGGTAATCGACGTAAATCAGTGATAATGCATTAATGTGATTTAAATGCATCTAGAGTCAGACATGAATGAAAACTAAACAATAAGCAATGACCAATCAAGTTTCGCCCGTCAATCAATATCGGCGCAAGTCCATTGCGCTTGAATCAAGAGCATATTAAGGGACTTCAGGGCGAATAACGTATACTGTAGTTAATCCAGAGTGAGCGCCCTACATTAAATTGGATAAAATAATTGCATTTAAATACATAAATTAACTCTTAGTGAACGTGTATTTATGAGAACGGAGTCAATCAAAGCTAAATCGAGTAAACTGAGGGTGAATCAAGTAACTTAAGTGTGAATAAGAAATGAATAAGTGCTTTTGTGCGCGAAAAACGCAGTTTTTCAAGTGTCGATCATGATGGATTAAAATGAACGCATAATACATGAAAATACATGAAACTGAACCAATCAAATCAAGAGCAATTGAAGTGAATTTCGAGTGTCTCGGAGAGCATGGGCTTTCGCATGTGATCTCCCAAAGTTCGCTATAAGGCCAGCCGACTATGAATGCCTGAGCGCTGCCTCACGAGGGGTTACGTGAAAACAACACGCCTAATGTAATGGCTTGAAATGACTCGAAATTTTCGCTTTGCCCTCAGCAAGACAATATCTCGGCATGACGAAAAATAATTTGGTCCAATTGGTTTATCCACCATACTCAATGGATGAGTGACGTCACTTGTTTCATTATTGTCCTAATTATAAATTTTGGACGTTAGGACGTAGGGAGGTCACATAAATATTATGGGTGTGTGAATAGTGAAATTTCATCTCGATTCAAGTTCGAATCGAATAGTGCCGAATAGTGGCCAAAAGTATGGGATATCGAAAAGAATATCCAATACGAAAATTTCATTGAAACTTCGAGAAAAAAACACAACAAAGATATAAAATCTGTTCATGTCCTCGAGCACATAACGCGGTGACTGCTAACGAAAACTACAAATTGTCATGCGGAACGACAGGCTGGCTGTCATGCAGAATAACATGACCTGACTTCAGGTTCTCTCGCCGTGATGTTACGGTCTTTCCTGCAGTTGACGCTACGACATGCTGACAACTTTATTACGCGCTTGTTTGGGAGGGCTTTTATTTTTTCAGCTTTTGTGGGCGCGCAGTCATGTTAATAGAAGAGCCGCCAGTCCAGTCAGCAGCGGCATTCCTAACTTCCTAACGCCTAACCGAGAGGGTACGGTAGCTAGTTTTTTCTGCTATGGTCGCGCAATACGAGCCATCTGATAACGGTAGTGTTGTGTCTCATGGTCATGAGTTCTCCGAGCCCGAAAGTCTTATAGGGAGCCCGTTCACACCAAAGGTTTAACTGCGCGCCGGAACGATTGGAGTGTCTGAAGGAGTGATGCGGTGCAGTAGTGGCGACTGCACAGCCTGAACAAATTTTCACATGTGAAGGCAATCAACGGGGGTTTCGCTTGCCAGCGTCGGGACGTTAACGGGCGCTTGCGTCATACGCGGCCGAATTACGCAAGAACTCCACGCCTTCGGAGCGGAACCGAAGTTGTGCAGGGCTTGACAGTTCTCCCGCGCGCCCGCGCGCGCGCGCGTGCGTGCGTGCGTGTGTGTTTGTGTGTGTGTGTGTGTGTGTGTGTGTGTGTGTGTGTGTGTGTGTGTGTGTGTGTGTGTGTGTGTGTGTGTGTGTGTGTGTGTGTGTGTGTGTGTGTGTGTGTGTGTGTGTGTGTGTGTGTGTGTGTGTGTGTGTGTGTGTGTGTGTGTGTGTGTGTGTGTGTGTGTGTGTTTGTGTGTGCGCGTGCGCGTGTGTGTGTGTGTGTGGGGGGGGGGGGGGGGGGGGGGAATGACACATATTTTAAACTGAACAAGAAACATGAGCTCACTTTTGAACGGGGATATCGGTGAAAGTTTTAACGAAATGCCTACTGTAACAACGTTTGCACCAGCTTTGGCCACCCAACCCTAACCATGTTGCACCAGTGGCTTTTGTCGCGTTGTAGATATTTATCCTCTTTAATTATTGGAAACTTCGAATACCAGCTATTCAAAAGTCGAATCGAATTATTGGATTAGGTATTATCCGATGCGGATCCGCAACTCGAACATTTCCACGACCTTAAAGGGCCCCTCACCAGGCCCCATAACAAATTTTAGTTAGACGCTGGCAGTTGTTGTGTGTCCGATGAGGAGCATTATACCACAAGAATTTTTTTCAATCGGTGCATTAGGCGCTGAGAAAACCGATATTTTGATGCGGCGCGAAACCATGATGCGAGGAGGCGAGCTCGAAACCCTTGCCGCTCGCCCCACGTAGCCTTCGCAAGCCAAATCTCTTCCCTACCTTCTCCGGCGTCCGAGAGAGAGCAACACGTAATGGCACACAAGGTCACGTGTGCATAACGTGACCGAGGAAGCCCAGCCCCCGAGCACGCGCGCGGCGTTGTTTTGTTGACCAGCGTTATTTTGTGGTCTATTGCCTGTTTCTGCGGGATCACGGAGGAAGGAATAACTCAGGAGAGGCCCTGACGTCACTCTCTGTGAAGCCGTGGTGAAGCCGGAAGTCGGCCATATTGACTGGGCAGATTCTCCTCTCTTGCTTACATGTGACAAGCGAAGTAGAAGGCGCGTTTCCCTCTCCGGCTCGAAAACCACGTGGGCTGCACGGCACGCGTGTTGAGGCTATCCGAAACCAACGGAACGGGACTTAAAACGGTGGGCCATCGCGATATCGTTGGCGAAATCATTTCGTCCGAGTAATAACAGCGAGTAAGAGCTCGTCGACAAGGAAGCAAACACAAGAGATCGCCATGCTAGACGCACTGACTACGGCGAGTGTGGTGTCAATGTTTTCACGACATTTATTCACGCACTGTACGGACAACACGATCAGCCGTGCGCCGCCTTCTATGGTTGCATTCCGTTTCCCAAGCGGCACCCGGCCACCGTGCTCGGGTTCCACGTAAAAGCTCACCGGCGTCAGCATTGTGCAACCGCGGTGGTCGACCTTGTGCACGGTGCAGGTGTACGAGTGACACTTGAACGCGGCTGCTGTAACGCCGAGAGCACACTGCTAGGGGCGAGCATAGCAAGCAAAACAGAAAAGGTATTTTAATGCGCACAAGCAAGTTCTTACTGTACACATATCGAACACGAAACTACATGTGCACATGGTGTCCTCATTTCGTCTAGCGGAGTACAAACGTGTCGTCCGTTGTCACAAGCAGGAACATTGCACAACTGTCACTGACCTGCAAGGCGTTCGTCGTGGTTCCGTTTTGTCACGGTGCCTGAACCCGATTTCGCTGAGCACATCGAATACTTCATCGGCGTCATCCGCTGCACGGTACGTGAATTTCATCGGCGTCATCCGCTGCACGGTACGTGAATATACGCGATCCTTTCACGCGCTGTTGAGGCCCCGTGGCTAACAACAGGTTTTGTAAACGTTGCTAGGTACAATAACCGCCGGGAGAACACTGTGTAGCTAGCAAAGCGGCACGAAGCATGGATATCGTCCGCCGCGGTTGAGTACGAGACCTACGGAGGCGCACACGCACATGCCGCCGCCTTTGCCGCCACTGTAACCAGCTACACTGCACAACACGTAACCATAGCAACGCCGCCATTGTGCCCAGTGGATATGGCCGCCATGACGTCATTTCCTCCACACTTTTTGCGTATCGCGCCGGCTGGGCATGCCCTCTCCTGAGTCATTCCTTCCTCCGTGTGCGGGATGGATGCCTCGGTGCGCGTTCGTTTCACTTTTCACTGGCACGAGAGTGGCGGTATCATGAGCCAGTGCCGCATTTACGTTTACTTGGACGCGCTAGAATAAATGAGCACATTGAGTGCTCGAACGCGCCAGGACATCACTACAGTGACATCACTTTCGTTTCCAGGGCTGGCGTCTCCTCAATGCGCTAACCGCGGGGACACGAACGCATGCGAAACGGAGGCACATTAGCCCCGCATATCGCTGCAAATCACTGAACAAAAATGAAAAAGACGCAGACATTCCTCTTGTGCGTCTCATTATTTCTCTCAAGTTTTATTCATCTATTCAAGCCACAAATTCCACAAACTACACATGTCGTGTCAAATAATTTTCGCAATGTCACGTGCTACTGCTGTCGACGTCAGTGCACAGCCGTCTACGTAGGCGACCGACGTCACAGCACTGCCATCTCCGTAGGGCCATTCCGCCGTGTACGTCATCCCCTCATTCTCTACGCGCGAGCACGCGAAAGTAAGGGCAAGCAGCGTTCAGCTTGAAATTTGACCCATTTCCGCTGCGCGTATCGTTCCAAAATTTGGCAGACGTGATCGTGAACGCTCAATGTATGAATTGCGCTCGTCAGCTCAAAATTGTCAAACCTGGTGAGGGGCCCTTTAATAGATATGGTGAAACAACAGCTTCCATATTAAATATGCTGAACCGATAGCATGACGGTTCCTCAACATGGTACGTTTGCACATGGGATTGAAAGACTGGCTTCGCGCTTCTTATACACTCCGTTTGGGACCTATAGGGGGCGCCTTGAAAACCGCGCGCAGCGCCACGAGTGGTGCGGCGGGCGTGCAACGTTGAGAATCTTAGCAGACAGCAGCGCCTGATTGCTTTGACAGCTATGGTGGCGCAAGCGCCCGTAGCCGGCGCGTTAGTGCTTCGAGCTGGATTTAAAGATATATCGTCATTCTGCCGCGATGCCAACATGAATAAAAGAGAAAACCTGCCCGAAAGCGGCCACGTTTTCCACGTTTGTGAGCGCCTTATTGCTGCGCATCGTCAGTACTGACGGCTTAATGCGTGCGTGACCAGGTGTGTGTAGTGCAAGATGCTTACTCCATAACTGTCGCGGTAAGCTGTCATTCTTTCACTCTTAGAATATTATTGGTGCGTGCCCACTGCCCGCGTACTTGCAAAATACTCAGGGCATTTAGAATTATCGATTGCGCCTCGGCCACTCGCCATGGAAATCACGGTGAGTGGCTGGGCGGCGTGCTCCTTTGTTGCGGCTTCGTGCCACGGCGATTTGCAGCCACCGAGTCTCGCAAAATGCTTTGCTTGAAATTGTCGCGGCATCATCATCGCTCATCATGATCATAGTCTTTACCTCACCGCTCGCGCTGCTCATGCTAAGAGCTTGAGGTGCGGGCGAGAAAGAGAACGTGCTACGATTTCGGCCAGAGAGGACGCCGAAGCCCCGTTTCGTCTTTCGCTTCACCTTGTATAGTGGCTACGACGACGGCACGGTCACTTCGGTCACCGTCACCTATCTCATTCAGTACAACCTCTTGCGTTGTTTATGTTGCTTTCCGAAACACACTGACATGCACATCTGTCGCTACAGCATTCGCAAAGCTTCGTTTTTTCGTACAGACGGCGTAGTTCTGTTACTCTGCGTCTTAGCTTGATCCTACCGAGTGCGCATATAGCGCTGCTGGGCGGCTAGTTGTGTTTACGGTAATGTGCTACGTAACTCAGTTCGCCCCTTAACCCTTTCGGCCCTGGTGTCGTCAATTGACGACACCACACAAAATTTCTTCTAGCACCTCAGAAATGAAACCAAAACTGCTCATTCTTGGGGGAATACTTTTTCAATCATCCCCACGGCGATTGACATCAATATTGTGGCATGTTTGCGAAGCTGGGAGCCACAAAGGAGAAGAAGCTTGACCGAAGTCTTGGGTGAAGCCGAGGCGCGGAAGCTGAGGCGGGTAAGCGCCATTTTCGGGACGACGTAGCGAAGCTGTTTTAACGAGTATCACACTGAAAAATATGTCATTAGTTCACATTTTGTCTACTCTAGTCAGTAGCACGAATAAAGAAGCCATTTTTATCATTTCACAAGCACTGAGGCCTGATGACCTAATTTGATGCCATGTTAATTAAGCCATAAATAATTGCACCACTGCCTCAATTTTTCGGTTGTGGTCCTCTGAGCTCCTAACTATTATGAAAACACGCACAAATAAAGTCTCCGATCAAAATAAAAAATCCAGGGCTGAAAGGGTTAACTGATGGTCCTATCAATCTGCGCAGAATCCTAGTGCAGACTAATCTGCGCAGAATCCTCGTGTTACAGAAAAAAGCATTGCGATGCGTCGCTAACGTTTCCTACACTCATCCAACTCGGGAATTCTTTCTTCGCTATCAAGTAATCAACGCTACTTTGATTTATCAATACCGCCTATTGTACTCGTTTTTCTTTTCAAATGAAAGTACTAGGAGCTTTTTAAGAGCTAACTGCAGTTTAAAGAAACAAATTGGCGATCCTCGAACCAGAAGTCATGAAAGATGGTTGGTACCGCGATGGCGCACAACTTATGGCAAACAATCTCTGGCTTTTAATGTACCGCATATATTGAACAAATATCAGAAACAGGGCACAGATTTTAGCAACGTAGGTAGAAAAAGGTTGCACGATTTTTTTTTTCTAACGTCTGAATTTCACTAAACAGAACTATCAGTTTCTACCACCACACATTTCATTCATTGTATAGTGTTATAACCCTCTAAATAATTTTTCTACAAATATATGTAGCAATATACGTGTTAAAAGCAAGCATGTTTAAAGATACTTATTATGTTTCCGACATCATTATTTTCAGTTCAATTACTTTTCTGTTTATGTATGCACATGTGTTAAAGTTTATATATGTGTGTCTTATGTTTTTTTTTAGTATTTCTGTCTCCTTAATTTGTTGTTATTCTAGTATAAATATCCTTTGTTTACTGTATATGCGTACGTTGACCAAAATCTATGTGAACACTGCCTTTTGTACGGGCCCCCCAGGCACTTTCAAGCTGCATCTTCGCCGCTTTTCGCCTGGGGTGACCCCCCAACAACTACTGTTGGAAATAAACTTTCTTGATTCTTGATTCTTGATTCTATCAACCCAGCAAAGCACTAATTGACCTCGCATTGCATTCCCCAAAACTGCGAAGGGTAGACGGCGAGCAAATCCATTAAAATGTCTTGAGTTGAATTATAATTCAGCTTAAGACTGATGGAATGTATGCAAGGCATTTTATAATATGCCTTGCATACGTTTCTTTTCTCACCAGCTCTATGGTAGCAGGAATATCACGCAAGATCATTGCACCAGCAGAGGAGGTGTCTCAGACCAATTCAAGCATGCAGCGGCACAACGCGAGACGGTAGAGGGAGCGGGACCCAAACACTTTTTTCGTCGCACAGCCGTGATCCACTTATGTCGCTGCCCAATAAAGCAGGGACGAGTCGAGAAACTGTTAAACGTCGTTCCCGCAGGACACGACGTGTACCTGTTGGTACAATCGACTGCGCAACAGTTCACTGATTACGATTAACTACGTGCTAGCGGGCGCGGGAGAGCGTTTGGTTCTGCTCGGGCTCTCAACGACTGTCTGCTCTGACGGCCGCGCAGCGGCGCGCCAGTCGCAGTGCACAGAGTGTATAGCGACAGTGACTATAGACGAATAAAGACACGAAGAAAGCGTGAAGCGCTTCAGGGCTGCCCGCAAAACTCACTGACAACCGTGGATTACGAGAATATGGGATGGCAAAAACGAACTGCACACTTAGAGCAACAAACAAGGTTTACAGAACTAGGTAGACCTAAAAGTGATTTTCAAGGTTCGCCTCCAATCATGCAACCATACCAACAAGCCCAAATCGCCACCCTCATCGCCTCCAATGACACACTTCTTCGTAGCGTTATGTAGTGACAGGTTATGGCTGTCTCATAATCGAGTGCATTTCATGCTCTGAACTGTTCACGATTTGCTGTAAACATTTGCGACACCTGATGAGGGACAGTTAAATATGAACTTGCCGCCCTTGCGAACTATACAGCACTGTCCATTATCTCCCCTTATTACACAGACTTCCAGTGCCCGCAGGCACTGGAAGTCTGTGTCTGTATCAAGTTTGTTCACGGCCGTGAGACGAGTCGAGTCGATGCGTATTTAATAAGCGAGGGGTTTAATAAGCGATGCGTATTTAATAGCGAGCGGGAAGTGAGGGGTTCGTTTGTCAGGCTGGCCACCAGCTGATGCGGCATACGCCGTGGCGAAGCAGACGAAAATGTGCTGCCGGGACACGTACAGTCAGCCACTACATTTTGTGGACCACGTGAGCACTTGCCGAACTGTCTGTCCGCGCCGCCTGGCGGTGTGCCTTCTACCGTCGATCGCAGTGCTGGACCGGAAACGACTCGTCTTCTTACACTGGTATATCCGTTTTCTACGGCAGCACAGGAACACTGCTAATTGGTGGTTTTCACTCAAAGCGCTTATCTGCGATATGAGCGTTACACTTCTGCTTTCACAGCAGAATTAAAGCTACAGCGGCGCGCTTCCAACGATGTGCCGTTGAGCAGATATCACTTGGTGCGAAAGATTGCGGTTGACAACAGTTTTGCTGGTGAACTGTTCTCGAGTCAGAAGCACGTCACGGCTGGCGAAGATCCCGCTGTGTTAAAAAAAAACTTCCCCATCTCCCGCTACATGTGTGGATGCGAAGCCGCGGGGAGGTGGTTAGCTTGAGCGGGAGAAACATCGCCGCTCTCGTTTCGCGGCCCGGGCGGTCATCGCGGCGCTGCACAGGAGAGAGAATGAGGCGCGCTCCGTCATTTTTATACCGCGGAACTACCATGGTGCCCCCAGCGGAGTATGTAGCTGTCGCACCACCTGTCGCGCGCAGCCCCGTAGAGGCTTCCTAGAGGAGAGAACGGGGGGGAACCGTAGGAGAGGAGAGAGAGGGGGGGGACGCGCATGCACTGTGGGGGTGTGCGACGCGGGAGCCGCTCCGCAGAGTAGAGGATTCCTAGAGTAGAGAAAGCGAGTGAGCGTAGGAGAGAGGACGCGCATGCGCCGCTCCGTAGAGTAGAGGATTCCTACAGCAGAGAAAGGGGGTGAGCGTGGGAGAGGAGAGATAGGGGGGAGGGGGACGCGCATCCGCTCTCGGGGTGTGGGACGCGGGACGCGGGCGCCGCTCCGCAGAGTATTCCTAGAGGAGAGAAAGGGGGTGAGCGTAGGAGAGGAGAGAGAGAGAGGGGGGAGTAGGTGCGCATGCGCTGTGAAGGTGTGGGACGCGGGAAGGAGGGACGGACTGCGCGCGCCCGCAGCTGTTGCTATGGGAGAGGGAGTGAGAGATAACACCTGCCGGCGCGCACACCTCCTCAACCTATCCTCCTCCTCCGTGGACAACGCCGGACAACACCGGATGACTGACATAGCCCGACTAAGAAATGAATTCGCATTTAAAAATTTGAAGAACGCTTGAGTTTCACGCAAGGACGGATTCCACATCAAGCTCTCAGAATCCTCGTTAATAGCCAAGAACTAAATAAACTAGATGAACCCAAATACCTAATATGGTTCCCGGCGCTCACAGAGACTGATACCTCCAATCCGCACGAGATGGCCCACGAGTTGTCGCGAGTATTAACCCGCCGCGCAAACCGAAGGGACCCCTCGGCGAACATCCCTGGCGCCGCCGACGTATCACACATAGACCGATTTACATGCTACACAGAATACACGTGACACTTCAGAGAGTCGAGGCGCATCTTTCCCGCACCTCACCCGAGTCTCGACAGGAAACAAGCATCTGAATACCGACAGCTACAAACACACTCCTACGCAAACCCTGTGCACCGCCACAGGAGCTACCCACACCTATACCAGGACACTAAATTCAAACTATGCACAGCAGAAACGGCTTCGTTTAAACATATGCTGTGGGAATGTCCCAACTTATCAACGAGTTCTCCTGAGGCCCTCCGGGAGCGGTGGTGGCTCGTGCTGCTCAGCTCCGAGGTCCAAAACCAAAAATGGGCTATCCAGCCCATTTTGGTTTATTCACACATTAGCACAAATGGGTTATTAGCACAAATGGGTTATTCACTCACTCACTTGCGCTTCGCCTTCATGAATAGAACACGACGGCGTTGTTTGGCCCGTCTCGCATCTTTTCAATCGCTAGGGTGTCTTCGCTATCATGTGATAGAACGCCTACGTCATTACAGTTGCGAAGTGCCCGCTACGCCATAATGCTTTTTCCTGAGAATGGGCGAAGTAACCACTACACGTCCGCTAAGCAACACGCCTAATTGCGCAGATGCGGAATTTGTTTTAGACGCGAAGCAACTTAGAGCGGAGTTCAATCCGGCGGTAGTGTGCGTCCTGACCACCCTTACTGCGCATGCGCCTACTCTCTCTCCCACTCTCCTCCTTTACGTAGGTGGTCAGTCGCCTTCTCTCCTCTCCTCCCCCCCGCGCTGCAGCTTGTAAACCCGCTCCCTCCTCTCCCTCCCACATTCCATATAAGCGCGTGCGCTCGCTCGAGGAAGTCTCGCTTGAATCGTGCAGTCGCTCCGTCGGTTCCCTGCCGCTGCAGTTGTCTCGAAAGCCTCGCTACCCTCGCCGCAGACTCGCGTTGTCTCTCTGTAGCGGAAGCGGTAGCTCGACGCCGACGCTTGGCTTCGACGGCCGAGGAACGTAAACGGAAACTTGGTGTCCACCCCCAATGCTGCTTCGCATCCGCTCATAGTTCCGTTTAGTGGGAGATGGTGTAATTTTTGCCATGATTGGTGGCTCTGTAAACCAACCACTCGTTGAGCAATTCACATGTTTTGACGCCTGGTGCGATATACGCTTCTTCAAAG
>JALIZH010015614.1:0-72096 GCA_030522465.1 Rhipicephalus appendiculatus
CTTGGCCTAGATGGTTTGTAATCATACCGGCAAGTCTTTGCAGCGCGCGAACATAGGAAAAAAGGACAGAGTAGATAGAAAGAGCTCTACAAACAAATTGCCGGTATCACTATATTATACTACACATGTTTTGCTACACATTACCCTCTCCCATCACCCTAGTCATCCTCACCCTGACATAGCCCCTCACCATGACAAAGATGTTTCGGACCAGCTACGAGGGCCTTGTTCATAATGAAAGAAGTTTTTTTTAAAGAAGGCAGAATAAATACCCTTCACGACGTGGCGTGAGCAACGAGTGTATGTCAGGGGGCAGATTGCCTGTGTATGCGATCGAGCGTGTGCGCCGTTGTTTGAAAATGAAGGGACTCAAAGAAAAGCTTCGCCGTCTCGTTCCTGTCTTTTCCAATTATGTTCGTATTATCCGAGTTAATGTCATGACCCGTCGATACCATGACCGTCCAGTACGTTTGTTTTCAAGTGCTTCGTGCTGACATCATTCTTGTGCTGTTTTAATCTTTTTTGGCGAAATCGCTTGCTTCACCAATGTACACGTGTCCACAATCAGCGCAAGGTATCTTGCATACGACACCAGGAAACTTGTCTTTCGCCAGCTTACCTTTTACGGTCACGAATGATTGCCTGAGCGTGCGCGTAGCGACATGTGCGATGTCGACGTCGTACAACCGAAAGATACGAGACAAGCCTTCGTTTACACTGGGGTCTTATGGCACAGGAATCCATTTCTTATACTTTCTCCGTGGCTGTTGTGGCGCTGGATGAGTTAGGTGATTTTTGATAGCACGTATAAACGAACTGCGGTAGCCTCAGGACGACAGGACCCGCCGTGGTGGTGTAATGGTTATGGTGCTCAACTGCTGACCCGAAGGTCGCGAGATCGAATGCAAACCGCGGTGGTCGCATTTTCGATGGATGCGAAATTTCGCGAGGCCTGTGTACTGAGATTTAGGTCACTTTAAAGAACCCCCCGGTGGTCGCAATTTCCGGAGCCCTTCGCTACGGCGTCTCTCATAATCATATAGTGGTGTTTAGATGTTAAATTCCCACAATTATTATTATTATTATTATTGAGGACGACAGGTCTCGGCGTGTGATAGCGAAATCTGCTGCTCGGTCCTCCGGCGTTGAACAGGGTTTATCTGCCCGGCGAGCAAGTGAAGCAACCACTGACTTGTGACTGCAAGGGTGCACTCAGGTGTAGTTGAGGTACGTGTGTGTGTGTGTGTGTGTGTTTGTGTGTCTGTGTGTGTATGTGTGCGTGTGTGTGTGTGTTTCCCTTCTGGAAGAGATGAGTGACGGATGTGCACTTGGGCGGACCTTGACGGCGAGCTCTATTGACCCACTCGTGAATTTACAAAAAAAGGAGCGATCAAAGGACACCAGGATTTCGTCGTCATCCATAACTATGTCGCGAATCGTTTTAATGAAGTACTATGAGTTCCGCACATGCGTTCCACTCGTGTCGACCAGAGGGATTATATTGCGGCGAAGGTAGCCCGAAAGCTTTTGCAGAGGTGATCGGTAAAAGTCAACGATGGGGCGCATCGGAAGAACTGGCTTTTGAATTTCTGGTAAAGCGTAAAGTGCGGTTGCGGAACCGCTGTTGCACAGAATGAAGTAGTAAAGGGACATCTGCTGTGGAGGAACAAAGCGGAACACATCAGCGAGTAGCTATTGTAGGTATCTCAGTATTTTCTAAGTGAGGACTCGGTTCTGTAGTCTGTGCGTATCAGTATTCCCCAGTACACGTTGCATCTACTTTTCATAGTACAGTTTGTTCAAGATCCCCATGGTCTTTCCCTTGTTCGCGGGGAGAGTTACGATGTCCTTGTTGTCACGTAGCCTTTTCAGAGCTTTCTTTTCTTCAGGTAGAAGCAGGTCCACTGACGATTAGTGTACGTGTTTCGTCAGTTCAACTTCGGTTGAGTGCTCTGGTCCACTCCCAACAATCCAGCGGTTATTTTACTTGTTCGTCGGGCATATAAACTCTGCTCATTCCCGGTGGACCGAGCCGCATATTTCGCTACTACAGGCTGTGACCTGTCGTCTTCGGGCTACCTCGTTTGGTTGATACGTGCTCTTTAAAATCGCCTAACTCATCCAACGCTTCAACAGACACAGCGATAAGACAAGAAAAAGATTCCTGTTCCATATATCTCCGGCATAAGCGAAAGCCTGTCCCATGCCTTTCAGTCGTACGACTTCGACATCGCACATGTCCCTACGTGCTGTCTCTGGCAATCATTGGTGACGGTAAAAGATAAGCTCGCGAAATGCAACTTTCCTGGTGCCGTATACAGGAAACCTTGTTCTGATTGTGGACATGTGTACATTGGCGAAGCAGGATATTTCTCAAAAAGACCAAAGCGGCACAATAACGATGCTAACCATGAGCACGTGACGACAATCAAATTGGCTGAACACGCAGCTTCCATAATCCATGACGTTAACTAAAATTACGCGAACATAATTGAAAAAAAAAAGAAACAAGACGGCGATGCTTTACCTCTAGTCCCTTGATGCGAGATGACCAGCCGTCTTCCGCAAGAGACTGCCGGGACGACCCTTCATTCGGATTTCGTACCTTCCTTTGTCACAGGAAATTCCGGTCTGACGTAAAAAGAGCGGCCGTGTTTCCTGTGCGCCGGAGGTCTACGGTCAGTTTCGGTGTCTGCCTGAAAATTTGACTCTGAATATTCAAACAACGGCGCACACTCAATCGCCACTCAGTCAATCTGCCCCGATGTACACCCGTTGCTTAGGCCACATCATGAAGCGCATTTAAACCATCTTATTTTTAAATTTCTTTTCTTGTCAATAAGGCACCCGCAGCGAGACGGAAACGTCTTTGTCTTTGGGTTTGTGTTTTGTACGATTGGTCGGCGCTTGATTTTTCCGCCATGAACTTTCCTCACCTGACGGGTTTCTGTAAAACCCTGAATTTCATTCCGTTGTGCGTGTTACACTGGTTTTCGGCAGAAATGTTTGCGAATGAACAGACATATTTCAGTTCAGTCACAGGTAGCTGCTTTCTTATCGCCAAACACCGTTAACAGCAAAGCGAATCGCAGAGTTTTGCGGCATGCTGAAGTTGTTCCGTGAACGCGCTTAGCTATCGACGCGATGGGAGCGAGTAATGCGCGAAAGGTTGGGATAGAGCATATTATAACCAAGAAAGTGCTCCGAACGAACGCATCACCAATGCATCGAAAGAGCAGCCAAAAGAGGGTATTCGCCACTTGTGGCACGGCGATCGGTAGCCTGCAATCGCGGGCGCAGCCAGAAGTTTGTTCGGGGGAGGCACCTCCTTGATTTCGGAGGGGGGGGGGACCCTCTTTGAAATAGGTCATTTTTCGCTCTATATGCCATGGCAAAAAAAATTTCGGGGAGGGGGGGAGGGCACAGGCACCGTTTTCCACCCCCTGGCTACGTCACTGCCTGCAATATGTGGTTATTTAGGAGCTGCACGCGGCTACACTAAAGTGGTGCAGAGATTTGCGAAATCAGATTTGCGAATGAAGATTTTCGAAAAAGCACAAGCTTGCCACTTTTACACCACTCACCTATTTTTTATCCAAAATCCTTCCATTATTTTAGGGGCAAAATCATCTGAGCTTTCGTCGACAACGCAAACGCTGGAAAAGTTCGCCTCGCATGAGCAGTATTACAGTGGGCAGGCAAATGTGCCGACAAATTGTTTCCAATAGAAAGTTCGTGCTCCCTAACTCTGACGTTCATACACCGACCAGTTTGGTCGACCCAGCCACAACCCAGTGGGATTTCCATACACCATGCCAATCGTGCGATTCAAATACGTCCAAGCGTGTTTCTCACCATGCGGGCAGGGCCTCGATGGTTTAGAAAACAGAGACCGAGCCAACTTGCGTGGTGCAATAACTACAGGCACATTGGCTACCCACAATCCCAAGGTTGTGAGACCTTATGAACATAGTGTACAGCCATAGAACATTTGACCATGAGCTGCCTGTTTTAAATGGGAATGCATTTCTTAGTCGGGCTATGTCAGGCATCCGGCGTTGTCCGCGCGCCGGCAGATGTTATCTCTCCCCTCTCACTCCCTCTCCCATAGCAACAGCTGCGGGCGCGCGCGCTTATCCTCGCCCCTAGCAACCGGAGCATGTGGTGCGAGAGAGTGTAGGAGAGGGTAGGTGCAGTGCTTTGCCACTCCTTCTCTCGCCGTTCGCTCTCTCTCCTCCCTGCACCCCACTCTCCCGTCCGCTCGCGCCTCACTCTGGACCGTTCGCTGACTGGGCGCCTCTCAAGGCGATGGCAGAAGTCGGTGTCGGCGCAAGAAATGCATTCGCATTTCCTCACGATTCCCTTCGGGGAGGTGGGGGGCATTTTTTTTCCTTGTGGCCTTCAAAAGTTGAAGCAGAGTTTCGTAAACCGATATGACCACAGAGCTAGGCAAGCCAGCTGGATGCTGCCGTTTAACCTACTTCATGAATCTATACTGCATGCTGTGAGGGCTAGATTACACCAGCGCCTTTCACATGGCGGCAATGCCGGTTTTAACAAAAGTTTAGAATAGACCACGTCGAATGGTAAAAGCAGGCCCCGGAAACTGAGCGCTCGTTTCGGTTTCAAGGAACATGCACGCGCGTAGCGGTTGCCGGGCATCCTAAGATCTGGTTGAACGAAGTGAGGTTGATGTGGATGTTCACATTTATTTGCTTTCGCGAGTTTTTACAAATATTGAAATTTCCATTTCACTGAAGAACTCTTCTTTTGTTTATTTGTCTTGTTTTGTTTCTTATTTTGTGAATTTTAGATCAGGCGAAGCGCGGGAAGTGGTTGACCTGAATTCGTAGCGTTCGCCTCCGCTCCTCCTTGCCACTCGCTCAGCGATATCACAAATTGGATCGCGCTCAGTTATCTTGCTCGGTTAGCGTGCCAAGTGCGCGAAAGATTAGACGGGAAGTTCTAGCGTGCAGAGAACGGAAGCCGCAGTGAGCTACGCCGAGCAAGTCAACCATGCATAAGACGAAGATGGCTAAATCGGGCATCACATGTTTTTCGCGGCTCTGCGGTGTGTTAATCCGGGGATTTACAGTTACGCGAAGGTTTTTCAGGTATCCTAATGGCAACGGGTGAGCACAAGTATTTGGGCCCATTATTTAAGCAGGTATTAATTTCTATAAGTACATGAGTAAACCCAGTTCTCTGCAAGCCTGACTGGAGTGACATAAGCGCAGTATCGCTAGACTAATTGGTCAAGACGACAGCCTACCTGCTGTCGGCAAAATACGTTTAATGAAAGGCTTGAATGCGTGTTGGCTCTGCTACATAGGTTTTTTCATCGTTTACTTTTGGCATGTAGCTCAAATGATGGGAAGCAATTTTAGGCTCCTTCCTGTTCATGAAATTCATGTAGCCAGTTTGAAACTTTGTGGTTCTTTACTTCTAATACGGTCACTGAAATACATGTGATGGACTAAATGCTTCTAGAAATCGTTACAGGAAATGTCACTGGAACCAACGTATTGACAAGTGAACTTTTCTTCGTCAAGGCAACGCTGCTGCCCTGACGAAGACAAGTCAACTTGCCGAAACATTGTTTCCAGCGGCGTTCTCTCTTGAACTTCTGACCGCTTCTAGCCTCTCGGTTCCTCTGAACTTCTGTCTCGTTTGGTAGTCAAATTCTGTAAGAATAATATGTGCGCCGTCATAACAAACGTGATTGAGTCAAATACGACGTGTCCTGCTGGTGATTGTTGATAATTTTAGCATTGGTTCGGATATTCTGGGTCCACTGTTTGCTCATTATGTCCATATTTCAGCTGTGACTTAAACCTGCTTTTATAGATTGACACTTTCACACTACGCGTATGTCTGTTTTTTTAATACGGAACGTGCAATAAACAAATTAATTTTATATGTGTCGATCGAGTTTTGTGTTACTGAGAAATCGGTCCGCTTAAGTTTCGCCGCTTCAGAACACATGAACAAAATTTAAAAAAATCGTTAACGAAATTTTACGAACGGCCGCGTCACCCAAGCGGCCAGCGGACCTCAAAGAGGGCACGAACACATTCCGCTTGCATGCGAAGTGGGAAAGGAGAGCTTCCGGGGCCACCCTCATCCTCTCGGTTTTGCGCCCTTTCCCTCTATTTAATGACCTCACCAGTCACGTCATGAAAGAAATGTGTTTGTGATTTATTTCTAATTGGATGCCGAAAGCCACCAGTAGTAAAAGCGGGCGCTGCCGCTGCGTATCAGCATGCGAGAGCGCCTCCCATGGGAGATATAGGGAGTTTCCGCCCCCTGGTAAAAGCTGTTGTCAAGAGCGTGGGTGGTAAGCTCAGCACACATGTCGCTCCGAGAAGGTGATGTTCAGGTATAAAAACTGCCATTGTCAGTTGTAAGCTCATACGTGAACGAGAGGACATTAGAATGTTGTATGAATAGTGCTAACAGTACATCTATTGACTTAGTGGTGGTCACAAAAGGGTTAGTGTTTAAAATGACAAAAATCGTCAACGCACTTACCCTTCTGCACCTTTGTATCTGAGTGTCTGAGCTAATATCGGTCAAGGGCCGCTAAAAACATGCGGCGAAACACCGGAGCGACCCACGAATCAATACAAATCTTTTTTTCGCTGATTATAAAGAAGGCGATAACGAGCGACAAAAGTCAGACTGAAATAAAGTACTAACAAAGTCATGAAGTTATCTAGAAAAATGCCTGCGGTCCCCTCAAACTCTAAAAGCCCGTTGACTTCAATACAGGCTATAACAAGTAAAATCAGCTCTGATTGTGGTACAGAATAGAAGAGGTCTTCGACGTGAACAGAAAAAGCATTCGCACCCCCCATGGAAGGTCTGCAAGGCCTGCTTAACTACAGGCGAGTTCCTAACTGCGAATGGACCAACGACCCCTATCATGCTAGGAAGGTAATTAAAGAAAAGTTTGCTTGCATGCAACTGCCACAAGTCCCGTTCACCCATGATGCACCTGAAGGGCATGTCCACCTCGTGTGTTTTAATGCCGAAGAGCACAGAGAGGGTTGCTTGCTTGAAAGCGATAATGGCCTTAAAGGCTAAGACTATTTTGCTGTACATAGACCGCGCACTATCAATATTGTCTAAGCCAGTTAGCTCTTCCGGACAAGCTACGCTGTCTGTGTTCTTCGGCGCTTTCCTTGCGGCATGGTTTAGGACTTGGGAAGGCGATACGAACACGGTCCGATAACGCTATCGCATTCCAATCTTGAAAGCGAAGCTCAAGATTTCTCCAAGTTTTTGGCTTTACTTTTCGAAGCTCGTTCCGAGCGCACCCCTGTTTTCTAGTACACTCTAACTGGGGCATTGACACTGATGTAGCTGCGCGTGTCAAGATGCAAGGTAGCTCAAAACATACATGTTCAAGAAAGGTCGACGTTCGGGCATCCGATACACGTGTTTTGACTGCCGCACAAAAAATGCGTCCCTTCTGGTAGATTAGAATGGAAGAGAACAGATTAGAATGGAAGAGAACAAATTAGAATGCAAGAGAACAAATTAGAATGGACTAGATTAAAAGCCCATTTGAGCGGGAACAAATGGGCAGTTACAGTGGAAAATACCGGCTGTTACGTCTTTCCCTGCATAGCTCCCATAGGATCCAATCTATTGGGAACCCCGCTCTTACGTCGCAATGCGGGACTGTTGCCGTATGATATGCACGAAGTATGCTTCGACCCGACCGAACGACTACGGAAGTGAACGGCCATGTTGAGTTTTCATCCAACTTGACCGCAACATTAGCCGCGTGAGTGTCGCAAGCGACACCGACAACGTACTTTCAGTTGCCGCAAACAAAAGCATATCCTTCGAGATTCGTATTGCAAAGAAAGCGCGTGTGGAAAAATTGCTTCCCTACTTGTTTGTAGCGCTCGCGCAAGTAAGGCCTTCTAGATTAACATGTTTCCGCCGTCGCATTTGCGCAGTGGCTGGATGAGATCGCGCGATTTGCCGGATGAGATGGCGCGATTCGTGGTCACACTCGTCGAGCTGGTCGTGTTGCGCGTGCTTAGTTCTCTCACGGCTACCACTTTTGGGTGCCGAAAGATCCACAGACGTTTCTTAAATTTCTGTGGATGACACTGTTCTCAGCCCCGTGGTTTTGTCTATCGGATAGATTGCGGCTGAGTGCGCCACTGCGTCCACCAGTGCCTATGTTCACGACTTGGTGGAGCAAGGGTCATTTTCTTCGACCTTCGCTTTACTGGGTACTTTCACTTTCGCGAGGCGTTCGACAGTCTACGATGAGCCACAGTGCTACGCAGTGCAACATTATCGCTAGGGGGACGCGGACGGATCCGGTGACAATCTCGTGAAGGTATCGCGAAAAGTGATCGCTTGCAAGGTGTAGGCAATGCTGGACCGAGATTTATTAACAGGATAGGACACTGCAGGTGTTCGAAAAGCTTCTTGGGCATCTAGGGAATGAGTAAACGCACCACGCAACGTTGGACGTTTTCTTCAAGCCTAAGCATTGAAATAGAATTCTGTCCCAGGAAATATTTTCGTTTTTACTGCTTCTCGGCTCTTCCGTTTGGGCGGGATTCTACGGTAGTCGACTTTCCCATGCACAAATACTTCTGTGTCGCTGGTATAGGTGGAAAAATTGAATATCCTGGTAAATTTCGTCAGGGATATTTACATCGCTTCTCAGGCAAACAATGTTTTAGTAAGTAACCTCAAATGTTAAACTCTTAGTATGCGTAGTATTTACGCTAGTCGAGAAAAAAGGTTGTTATGGTTCGAACGGGAACCAACTATCACGGCTGTCTTTGACTGGTGAATGAAAAGAGCATCGTGGTTCTGTGGGCGGAGCTGATGCTTTTCTTTTAGGTTTGCAACCTAGCGCTCGCATAGGCTTCTTGTGTTACAATACTTTCACGCAATTCCTCACAACACAATATTCAACGATTAGATAGGCCAGATACTTTTCTGCAATTTTCCTCCCGAACCTGAAGTTGCTTGCCATGACAAAACTTTTTTACGCAGCGTTCAAAACGAAGAAAAAAGAATGGCAGTAACTTACCTAGAGCGTAATGACGAGCAGCCGCTCTCAGAGGTTTCCGGTGCAACTATATATCGAACGGGCTACGCAAGACACAAGACACCACTGTTTAGATAGAACGACTGTCGGTTGTAGGTTGCAGTAGCTGTAACTCTGTCATCAGTTCAGCAGCAATGATACGCGCCCGTTCCAGAGGGCGCTGCTTCTGGGCTTGCGCACGTGTCGCCAATCGAGAGTTGCAATCAGTCAAAAGGTGTTTAACAGGCAAGCAGGAAAGATAAGAAAGTAGTGCTTCGAGGATAAGAAAGATGCGTATAAGGGCAGAGTGGGACCACCGAAAAACTTTCCGGCGACGCCCCTGCTGTCACAAATCGCCACACGTTGGGCATGTAGGTATTCTGTTTTGTAGTACGCGGGCACAATACAATGTGCGAGGTTAGGCAATTTTTATTGTTCTGAAGTAGTATCCTGTAGATATGTCACGCACAGCGGTGCCACACCCGCTCCAACCACCAATTCTTAAAGGAAAACCCTTTTTTACAGGTAGAAAGTTTCAGGGAAAAAAATTGAGATACGACAGTGCGCACACTTACAAACAAGTTATTGCTCGGCAAGCGGTGGCTAAACGGCAAAAAAGGCTTGTGCAGTATATGACGTCTCCATACGCTCTACGATGCATTTTGTATGACTGGAAGCAACCAGAAAACACCAAGAGAACGTGCATAGACCTCGTATTTGCCAACTACAGGCTAGATCCGATTGAAGAGCCATGGGCTCTACACTTAACGGACCACATAGCAGTAATAATAAAACCAAAACGAAATCCACAACTCAACACGGCATACCATTTATGACCAATAAACATTTTATATAACTGTACACCGCTTTATCACTCATTTACATGCGTGAGTGGGCAATGTCACGGGTGATTTAAGGTAACACCGAACGATCCCCCCTGCTTCGCCCACTCATCATCATTCACTTCGTGGAGATGCGGTGATTTCTTTATCTCCACATATTGCCAATACTTCGCACTCATCAGACGTTGGGGTGTACCCACACTTGGCACAGTGACTTACCAAGCGGCTGCTCACAGATCCGCGCATGAAATGCGCGCTCCCTGAGGCGGTCATTCAGACAACGCCCCGTCTGGCCGATGTAGCATCGACGACATGATAAGTAAATGATGATTGCTAATTAATGGCAAGATATGGCGATAAAACGGCACGTGGAATATATGAAGCATTTTGTGATTCGCAAGGCAGGAAGGAAGTGAATGTGTGAGTGCCTTGTCTGTTAGCTTTTTAGACATTCAATACCGATATCTCTTGAGTTGAAGTATGATTTCAACATGTGAATAAGCTGTTTTGGACATGAGCCGTCTCTTTCCCTTTCTTTTTGTTGATGCATCTCCTCGCCCACTCACTTGTGTATATAATATTCCCGCCATCTGAGCAATGAACTGGTTGTAACTGTGTGCTCTGCCTGTCCCAGTGTTTTTCCTTAAACGTTTTGCGCATATAAAAGGGTTTTCCTTTAAGAATGCAGTACCAGCCAGCCCAAGCAGCTGCCCTGCTCCAACCGTCAAACATCACTTGCTAAGAACGGCCGCGTTCTGTTCCGTCAAATCAATCGACGGGCCGCTAACACACTTTGACCCACTTTGAAAGATACCTCTGCTTCGGTAATGCGTTACAGATCTTTATGTTTGTGCTTCATCTAAACCAAACGACGAAGTGCAGTCGCATTCCTGACACTGATGTTGATGATATCCGGGGTTTTACGCGTTTAAACCACGATGTTTTTGGTATGTGGACGATCTTTTAGTTCTTTTAAAGAAGCCCCATTTTATAACCTTGTACCAATCCGTTGATGCTATTCTTAACGCTTTTAGACAGTTTGGAAAGGGCTTGACCTTCACCTATGAATTTCCCATTGCTAACTCGCAGCAGTTTTTAGATCTACGTCTCGTTTTAGCTGATCATCAATGTTGTCGTTATAGTCCCCGTGTGCAGAAGGCCCTCTTGCCTTACGATTCTGCGCAGTCTTAGCTTGTGAAGAGGGGGGATTGCCAAACTGTCTGCGATCCGTTCTCACGAAGTCATGTCCACATGATATGCTAGCATACGCTGGCTCAAATCCCGCCTTGAGAAGAATTCTTTTTGGCAAAAATTTTCCCCTTCTCTATACCTTTCCTTCTTTCTTTTTTTTTATGTTTTTCAATCTGTCTGGCTGTCTATTTGTTTCCTTCTCTCTTTCTTTGCACTCGTCCTCTCACCCATCAGGGTCACGACAGGCCACGCCGGAGTGGTGAGCAGTGCAACTTTCCCAAATTGTGTGGCACATACCTTTACATGATGACCATAGCTTTCTGGGGAGCAGGGACATTTTTTGCGAATTATAACAGCTTCGCTTTTAAAAAGAAAATAAGTACCCCGTTGCGTACCCAGAATACAGCGTGCGCTGGCTAATCAGCGTCAGAAGGGGCGGGGCACCAAGGTGGTCTTAAGAGCGCACAAGTGTGTTTGTGTTGCGGGTTTTCTTGAGCAGCCGTGAAGCCCTGAATGATGTTTTCTGGGTTATAAATATAATCTGCCATCTTCGGGTTCCACTGTCTTCTTCCGAAACAACGGCGTCTTATTTTATGATACAGACGTTTAACTTCATTAAAGTTCATATGGAAATTGATGGCACCCGATGTTGACATGCTTTATTCCTGTTCAAATATTATCGTAGAGCCACAAGCCGCAATGATTGCGGTGTTTAGAAGAAAATGACCATACTGGAGAGGAGAGGGTCGGGTACTGCGAGTGGAGGCAATGTTATGTGGATTCACATGTAATACTCTATTGCTTCGCCAGCAGAAGCAGTACAACTTTCTGTACTGATTCTTTGTAAACTGACGAGCCTAAATTTCACGAATAGATCTTTTTATGAATTCGTGAGATGACCTCAATAATAGAAGCACGGAACTGTGTATTAAGAATTTCTATAGTAGTTCTTAACGCAAGCATTACAATAATAATGACACTTAGAAAATTCGCAGGTGTAAGTTGTACCTTGTAAAAAAAAAGGATTAGGGACTGTCCAATGAATGAGACGCCAGCTTCCTCGCAGGGGTCATTGGCCGGGACAAGTGGTGTAGTGAAACGGATGCTAATGCAAGTACGTACAAATCCTTTGTGAGATCGTTATCGTACTGAGCGTTTTAGTATTGGAACAGAGAGAGCATTCAGTTGCGATAAGTGTGAGCTGCTGCAGGGGAGGGCAAATTAAGGCGAAAGCCTCAGGTGCCACATCGAACGCGAAGGTTGACTGTCGGCCTTTGTGGTGTCGACATCAACGGGAGTGATACAAAAAATTAGCAAGTTGAGAAGTCACCTTATGACGCCCGAGTGACGCTACACATGGCCAAAATTGATGACTTTATCATGGCATCACAAATGGCGTCACAATGTAACGTGGCATGACGACGCCGTCACATGACATTGTCCCTTGGTCAATGGTGGCCCGGTCACGGGGGCGCTGCAAAATGAGGTAAGACGGACAAACTTCCAATGCCACCGATCCTGGAGCGATCGTAAATCTACGCTAGGTGCAGAAATCTGTCGGAGGACGTCGATGATGATCAGTACATCGCCTGTGAAAAAAAGTCACAGTTTCGCCACTAGGGCGAAGCAATGAATACGATAGCAAGAAATAAGTTTGTCACACGAAGAACGACAAGCAGCTCGATACTTGCAACGCGCCTCCGCAGCACAAAGAAGGACGCTCGAAAAGGACGCATAGGTCCTCCTCTCGGATACACAGGACAAGTGTGAACTAGCAACTGTCGCAGTTGTTACGTGTTTGTATTTGAGCAACGCGCTGCGAGTGTGCACAATGCAGAAGCCGGCGCCGTTGTTGTTGCCTCTGACATGGCTCATACCCACTCAGGGGGGACTGGCCAAGGATTGATTATCTGATTATATGACTTTTCGACGCTGTTTGATACTTCTTTTTCTTTTAAACTGCGGCACGTGGCATGACCCCTCTGCGTCTCCTGCCACGCGGTGGCGTCTGACGCCAAGTGTGCCCGGTGTTCTTTTTTTTTCTTCTACATCATGAGTGGTACAGAAGGGAGCCACTTTTTCGTGCGCATCTCAAGGCCAGTTTTCAATTTGAAAGAAACTGTAAAAGCGTTGCGTGATAAAAAACACGCTCACGCTGTTCCGAGATCTGCGTACCGCGAGCGGCAAATGGTGCATACGAATAATTCGCCGTTATGTCGCTGGCACGAGCGTGGCGTGTGGCTGTGTTGGCTAGCGCAGCAGGCTGCGGAGGCAGGGGTCGCTGGTTCAAATCGCCGGTCAGGTGGCTTGGAATTTTTTTCTACTGATTTATTTTTCTGTATGCCTTTTTTATATATAAACATACATATACATATCCGGGACATGACGGCGTCGACAGACGGCGACGGCGAAAATCAGCCGAGAGTGTCCATATAATTGCTATCACAATAAAAGGAAGCTGGCATTCGCCTACGCGTAATCTTAGGTGAATACATAAAGGATACTGTTTGAGTTCGATTGACACCTGCGCTAATGTTCACGAATGCATTTGTGTGCTGGAATCCCGAAATCTTGTCTTGGTGAAAACTTAGAAGAAGGTTCAATTAAGTTCCAGTTACAACCTCCTCTCGGATTCTTCGAAATAGTTCCTATACTGATCACCTGCTGTTTGCTCGTCGCTTGTTACAACAACGAGAAACAGCGACAAAGCAACCGTGAAACGTAGAAGCGGTGCCGCGACGGCAGTATGTTGGGTGAGCACCAAAGGAAAAGAGTATCCGAAAAGTGCGCTAATTGTTCCCGATGACGTCCTGTATCGCGCGCTCGTTCTTCCCCCGCTTGTTCTTGTCTTACTTCCTGCCCTGGAACATCGTTGTCGTGTGGCATCGGCACGGCATACTTCCTCTTCTTGTGATCGTCAGCGTCTTGTGGTAGTTACCTGTGCTGCACGGCTTGGTCCCTCACTCGTTCTGCCGGTAGATCATGATTATAAAGTTGACACCTTGGGCAAAGAACGATGTTACTCAGTGGGTGAGACACTCTGCTTGTGGGTGTGTCCTCCCATGGGTTCTAAGCTCACTATAGTCAACGTTTTAAGCACAGAAGCGTTCCTGTGCCGATTCCTTGCTGAGTCAACAAGACAACTATGTCAGTCCGTCCGTCTTAACTCATAGCGCACGTAGATGCAGCAAAACGAAACGAATAGCCAATACGTAGTAAGTGTAGTAACCAGGTTTAGATGGATCTGAAACACGGCTTCTTTAAAACCAATTGGCCGAAGCGTCGCTACTAATTGCTCTTTATACTGATTTCTACTGATTATATGGCTCCAATATTTATTTATGACATTTCTGAATGTCCACTTTATCATACACATTCCTAGCTTCACCATTCCATGCATTTCATATGTGTCTCTGTTTATTGTTTATTCTAGTTCATCGTGTATATTTGTGCACTGAAACCTGGGATTGTTAGACAGCGCCGGTCGTAGCTATGAAGGTTAATGTGGAACTCTTGCTTTGCCTGCTGGTGTCGCGTAGCTCGTGATATTTTTTATACTACCGGGCAGCTGATTAATAATCCCTCACATACTACCTGAAGACATGAAATCTGCGATACCGAGGCCCTTGCTGTGAATAAACGACAGACGGGGAATTTCACGGGCGCATTTTTCTTTGTTAGAGAGAGCCTCAATTCGAACAGAAAAGGTAGCCAAGGAAAGTATAGGGGATGTTATTTGCAGTAGTTATGATGAAAATATGAAGAAACTAAAGCTGACGAAAACACACCTTGCCGCCGACAAAAGCACAGTGTTCCACACTCGCCGTCATGGCTACGAGTGGCGCTGACTAACACTCCCAGATACGTCATAGGAGCGGACTGTTGTGCTTCACGTGTGTTCGTACCATTTCACCCGAACCAGAAATATGGCCACCAGGGCCGAGAATCAGGTAAACTATTTAGAGTTTTAAAAACTCTAGAGTGAGAAAGCAGTAATCTTTTCCTAAAAAGTTAGGCGGTCGTCTCATTTATGGCCGTTGAAGATAAAAAAGTCGAAGCGGTCGCTGTTTGGATGGAGCTAACTCCGCAGTCTACAGGGAGCCAATGATTGTCAGGCAAAGCTCCTTTTACCAAAAGTGGTTCCTCAAGTTTCTGCATCATTTACTTTTAAACTTGGAGTCTAACCTTTATATTAACGTTATTTGAGGAAATCATCAGTAAAAGAAGCACTGAAGTACGTAATATGAATTTGAAAATAAGCTTTTACAGTCATTTTAATCTAACGATGAGGTCTAAACGATTATGACCTTACTGCCACTTAATATGGAAGAGTCGGTAACTACAGACATTTTCGTAACAAATTTATTTATTTACATATTTATTTATTTGTACATACTGCAGCCAAAATATAAATAAGCAGGAGCGAAAAAGACAAAAAATTTTCACATTCATTACAATAGTGCAATGGCAGTAAGAAGTTCCTGTAAAGGATATTCGCGTACATTGCCCGACAAAGCATTCCAAATCCGAATCATACGAGGAAAAGAACTGCCCAAAACAAGACTGAACAGCAATAATACGGACGAATATTGATAGCACTGCCCAAAACAAGACTGAACAGCAATAATACGGACGAATATTGATAGCATGATATTGTCGACTATTGGATGAGGTAGAAAATCAAACGTAGTCCTGCAATGAGCAACGGGGTGAAGTCAGATAATTATGTAGCTACCTGGAGGAGCATCAGATTAAGGACTGAGTCGTTAGAAAACGGTAAAAAGTATGAATCATACCGACGACAGATTGGCCTAACAGGTTTTTTTTGTACTGACTCTATCAACTTAATGTCATTTTAAATGCCAAGCATTTCTTAGCGAACTTCGGCGATTTTGAATCTATCTATCTATCTATCTATCTATCTATCTATCTATCTATCTATCTATCTATCTATCTATCTATCTATCTATCTATCTATCTATCTATCTATCTATCTATCTATCTATCTATCTATCTATCTATCTATCTATCTATCTATCTATCTATCTATCTATCTATCTATCTATCTATCCGCCTACGACTTTGTACTCTCCAGACCGTATCGTTATTGTGATTTATAGCAAAATTGGTATGGCATACCATGACTGCATGACGAATATGAATGACTGGTCATATAATAAAAGTCATGAGTAACGTGTCATGAAAAGTATGATTTACCCGCCATGGCTGCTGTGCTCCGGCGGCCGTCTTCTTAACATAAATGACAGGTGTTAATATGAAAATCGTGGTGTGCATGTCATGTGAAACATCATTTACATGCCACGCTCATTGTGCGCTGACGGCCGCTTCGCTAGCTTGATATACACCAATTTTGCTATTGCGTGACGTGACTGTATGACGAACATAAATGACAAGTCGTAATATGGAAATCATGAGAAGTCATGTGCAACATGACTTGCATGCCACGCTCATGGTGCGATTGCGTCCAGTTCGCTAGCTTGATATACAACAAAAGTGGTATTTCGCGACGTGACTGTATGATGACGAACATAAATGACCGGTCGTAACATGTAAAGATGACATGCATATAATGTGCAGCATGACTTGCTCCTTGCTGGCTCCTTGGCATTGCATCGATTGCCACAGTGCGTAGGCTCTGCTGGTTTTTTTTCTTTTGGTCAAACTTCTCTGAAGTAACGTGCACTTCATTTCAATCAAACTGACATCTGTAATCTAACGTGAGTAACGACGTTTCGTCGTACCATCGGATGCATTTGGGCGTCAATGAAGTCGAGGTGCCTGATAAGCCCACGATGAATCTCGTAGCGATGGGATTGATTCTGCAGTTTCTATCTAGATTAGTGCAGCTTCCCCATTCACCAACTGCATTTCTCTGTCGCCGCCTACTGCTTCGGGTGCAATGGCACCGGCTGATCAATTCATGGCCATAACCACTGCTGAACGGCATCGACGTCGACGGATGAATATCAAGCTAGTGAGAGTTTTGGCGTAGTGAGAGACAAGCCAACGGAAATCCTTCACCCGTTCACGGCTCAAGCGATGACCTGCAGGTGCCTGTCGCGTTCTTGAAGCGTTCTGTGGTAGTGTATGCATGGGTGCAGACGTAGGTACACCATTAGTGGGGCGCGCACAGCTTACCTCTCCATCCTGAAATGACGACGCTTTCAAAGAGTGCATATCCAGTACCAGTGTTAATTATGCTCATTTTGATGCCATCTCTGCTCGACACTCACCATATCCTGTGTCCAGGTGCGAACTTCTACAGCTACCACATAGATATAAACATGATCATGGACGCCAGTTGTCGGAATGGTGATGTGCCACCAGGCATCAACCTGTGTTCATCCCTGTGAAATTGTTATATAGCTGCCGAACCCCAATAGACTTTGTACAACCTCTGGAATATCAATGTGTAATAAACATTCATCTAATTTTGTCAGGACATGTTTCTATTCCGTCTTATACCGATTGGTATGACGGAAGGATGAAGCATGTTTTTTATCTGTTTTAAGCGACGCCAACCTCACAAGGACGAAGTGGACACACACATCGCGCCTTCACATTCTTTCTAAATTTTTTTTACGCCCTACTCAGTTACAACCCGGCCCATCAACTGTGTGATGTCGGGCACCCGAGACAGCCGCTCGCGTACAAGAATGCGAGGCCGTCACCTAGGCGGGGGTTCTTGTTGCCCCTGCCCACCCAGTGTCACCGGGCACGTTCAATAAAGCTTTCAGTCACTCACGGGAACGTCACCAAGACGAAGTGAATGCGGAACCTGAGCACTGACGTGGTATATTTTGCTGCTTACAACACGACCTTCAAACACAGCGATCTAAGGCATTCGCCTTACAAATATTTGCACAAGCAAACATTAAGTACTCGCCCTCCGAAAGAAAAGCACCTCTTACTACTCAGTTACATAGGCGATGGACAGGTGAATGTTAATTTCGTGGGCGGTGCTCACGCTGATTCCTAGTTGTACCCGTGTTTGGTAGAAGCGCCTGACGATTCATTTCTCTTTAGATAAAAAATGGTCACTATATAGAGCACGAAGAACTATGCTGTCGGAGAGCGGTGAGCTCTGCGGGGATTCAGAAAGGGGCGAGTAATATGGCTGACGAAAGAAGAACAGCGATTTTAAGTACTCCTTTTGATAGCGTCTACAACGTCGTTTCATAAGCGAGAACGATGCATTTCAAAGCACAGCGCGCATCAGCAGAAGTTCTGCGCACGCGCTTTGTGCGAAACACGGCGTTTTTACGAATGCAAAGCCGTTACGCACGCTACTAACGCTCTGCTAAAACTTGCTAATATGCGATACACATTCTAGAGTGCGAACGTCGATTTAATAGCGCTTATAACAAAACGTCAACGAGTTACCCCCCGGCTTCACAAACGCTGCTTGACTTGAACTTGACTTGCCACCGCTTTCAATGCAGCACAAAGGCGTTTCAAACGGGCTGCCTTGAGGCACTGGCAAATCAACTTCATGTCACGGAGCTTTTCTCAATACGGGGGTTAGAGGACCATTTGCACATCAGGCGAACGCGCATACAGCACTGCGTTTGGAGCCAGCTGTGCAAGGATTCCTGGATAATACTCTGTTGTTTCATCAACACGTGAGGTACAACTATTTATACTACTTGTTTACCATGTAGGAGACTAAATTTTCCACGCACACCATTTCCGAAAATCATGGGATTACCTCAGAAAAAGAAACGCATAACTGTATAATAGCAGTGCTAATATCAGATTTTACAATTCATATTTAGCCTATTGATGGAGCTTATAACGTAACTTCTAAGTCATGATAAAGATATCGAACTGACCTGTAAATGAAGAAGACTACTTCTTAGCGTTCGACTGGTTTGGCGACAAGCGTTAGGATACGTGCACACTGGCGGAAAGCTTGCCGCGGCGGTGTGCCGCCCGGCGGCGCCTCCGCTCCGCCAGCAGCGGCACGCTGTCCACATTGGCGGCGGCACGTGAGTAGCTAGACAGGACTGGACATGTCGAGGCGCGCGCGCCTAATAACAAAGAGAGAGAGAAAAGGAAATAAGCGCAAATAATAACCTTCTCATATTTTGTGAAGACCAAACAAATTTGTTTAACGAAAGGTAAAACAGCGCTTAAAAAGACGGAGACAAGAAGGGACGACACAAGATTTGCACGTTTTTTAAGCGCTGTTTTACCTTTCGTTATGCTTTACCAACAGGCCCAACGTCGATCACATAACTATGTTTACTCCACCCAACAATTTAGAATGTTTGGTTTAAAACACTTATTAATGTTCCTTCAGCAGTATTTATTAGATTTAAAGTGGGATACGTTTAGTGGCTTGAATAAAATGGCAAACCGCATGCATAAAATATTTCCCTGGGACAATGTCGCAAGACAGAGGCACTGAAGTTTAGCACAATTTCCGCCTTTAACCTTAAACCTACCTTCAAATACGAAATAACTAGAAGTCTTTTTCGAAGTAATGAGTATCGGCGACATGAAAAAAAATAATGCGTAATAGTTTCTATTTCTTCGCAGAATGGACAGAGGGGCGATAGCGCCAGACCAGCTCTGTGTAGATATATATTTAGAGGGGGGCACACGGCATCGAAATTTCGTAATCATTATTTCAAACTTTCTGGACTGACTCCACTGAGGGTTCCATGGAAATCTGAGGTGGTAATATTCTGTTCATTTTGTTATTGTTTCTATCATATCTGTACAAATGGCTAATTTTTCTGTTTCTGCGTCTCTTTTCAGCGCTCCGTCAAACATGCACGTGGGGATCCTTAAGGAGTACGACTGTAGCTGTGGAAAAGAAATAGCCTTACCGCTTGCTTATAAATAAGGGTGAACGATTTAGAATACCGTGTACTCTTTTATGTAAAAGTGGTTAACAGCTGTCGTTGAAGCAACAGAACATATGCGGCTGGTGAACCGTGATTACAGTGTCGTGTGCCCCCGTTGAATCTTTATGCAGACAGGACTGGTCTGATGATATCACCCATGTGTAAGTTTTGTTTAGAATTTGAATCACATAGCCCATTTTATTATAGCGTCCCCGCTATATGTCGTAGAACAAAAGCCTTCTTGAAAATTCATGTGCTAAGCTAGTGTAAACATAACAATAGATATTATACTCACCTATGGTGCTCCAGCTCTGGGCTTAAGCCACACGAATGTTTTTGATGCTGTTTGTGCTTTCCTTTCAGGAACAAAACAAATGCGATCTTGAATTCGTACTCCCATACGTATTATTACAGTACGAATGAATCAATAACAAATCAGTGAGGAAGTTAACGATGTTGGCATACATTATTCTAACTTCTCATCAGGACTACCAGTCTGGTGGTCTGGTGTGAATGTTCAAATAATTATTGCACTCTTTCATGTACGAGTTTCTCTTCCTTTTGCCTTTAACCACGATTTATTGTTTGTATTAACCATGACATTTCAGCAATTATTTACTGGCCAATCGCCCAGTGTGAGCATAAGCAATGTGTAAGCGCTTGACGGCGGCACTACCGCATCACTGTGACTGGAGCCAGCTCTGCAGGGATTCTCTGGTGAGCCTTATTCGTTGTATTAGCAGGAGCGGCACAACTTTCTTTATCTATTCTTTATAAAAAACGAGTCCAGTCTTTGTGTAAACAGTGTTCGGGGAAAACGCGATATGAAAACAGTAGAAGAAACATTCAACTATACATTACGAATTCGAATACACGATGTGATATTTCATTTTTAGCCCAATAACGACGCCTAAAACTGCGTGAATTGGCCTACAAATGTGAGGAGATCCATGGTAACGGATGTATTAGCGAAATTTATTACTGCGTAGGTAGCGTCTGTAGCGGCGTGGCGTACGTAAAAACACTGCGTTTCGCAAAGAGCGCGTGCGCACAGCTTCTGCTCATGCGCACTATGCGAAACGAAGCCTTCTTACGCACGCAACGCCGTTATGGGAGTTACGTACGCAGTACTAAAACACGCTATTTTTCATCAATGTTGCGAGAAAATAGATGCACAAACAAAGAGTTTAATGAAATTTGTACGCTGCCAATGCGCATGTCCATTCCGAACCCACTCTTGAGTTCTTGCGTACGCGTTCACCAAAGACTCCAAAATCGACTCAAGGCGTCTTGCAATTCTATACTCCGTTTCACAAGCTCTTGACAGTACAGTGGAAGGTACGGAGCCCCTCAGCCAATCATGACAGAGCGCACTACATAATTGTGTTCCTACGCGAATTTCGCTTCCGTGAATCTGACAAGTGGCCCCCGCCTCTGCTGAAAAATATGTACTATACTAATTAACTTTTTAATTTTGTAGCAGGTTGCGCTTGGCACCATCTTGATCTAAGGAGCTTATCTTGATCTGTTTTATTTATTTTTCTACAAGCCGACTTCCGTTTGAAAGGAAGTGGCCCTGCTTTGTCTATTTATATTTAGTGTCACCTGTTCATATGAGTTTTCGTCACATCGGAGCTTTCTTAAATGTTTACACCACTGGTATAGAAAAAAATTGACGGCAGATCCACGAGGTGAATGATGATGAGATTGGGCGAAGCTCCTGGAAGTAATCATCGGTTAAACCGTGAAATTTCTTCCGTTAATTTGCCCGATAAAAATGACGTGAAACGATTGATTAAATGTTTCATCAAACTTTTATTGCTGGTTTCTGTTGTCCTTTCATTGTGACCGCTTTGTGGTCGGTGAAATGTAAGCTAAGTGGTTCTTGCACTGGTTGCAGCGGCATCCTTATCCATACGAGCACACACCGACGGCAACGAGCATCGGCAACTACAAACCTGTATCGCGATATGGTTTTGATTATAAAACCATTGCTTTAGAAAACACCTGGCGTCTTTAGTTAAGCAGCTGGCGTCTTTTCGTTTTGCTTTAGAAACATCTGGCGTCTTTTCGTTTTGCTTTTAGAAAACATCTGGCGTCTTTCGTTGGTTTATTTCATCAATCAACGGCGTTTTGAACAAAATTTTTATTGTTTAATCACGCACAGGAGAAATGCCAATGGCTGCTAATGGGGAATGAGAGACAGAAGAATTCGGCTTTTAGTTAACGCGCACGCTGCGAATTTTTTATTGTTCAACAACGCACAGAAGAAATCTTCCACCGGCACCACCTTGGAGGTCAAAGCGTAAGACTAGTTACGCACTACGACTACGACTACGACGAGGGACGAACGGGTGCCGCTTCAAGGAGCTTCGCCCCTAAAAAATATTTACTTTATTCATTCATTCAATCAATGTAATTGAATCATTGAATCAATGAATGCGAAGCTTTGTTTTCTGGCATAATAAAACATGAATTTTTTTTTATGTTTGCTACTCTCACAGCAGTAGTATTGAATGATCTAGAAGCGACATTGCACAATGTGCGTCACTTCTATGAGAAATGCGCTCCGAGAGCGTTTCTTGTACTTGAAGCCAAGCTGCTTCCGCATCCTCTGCATCGTCGTTGCGGACACGGTCGGCAGCGTCTATTTTGTTTTTTCATATTTTTCCATACCATATAATTTATTTTTCTCCTTTGATTTTTCAATGTCGTGGTTTCTATAGATTTACTATAACATTTTTATCAATCCATTGCTTTTTTAAAGCATAGCTCGACACTTAGAATACATGTCTTTTAGTAGCGAGGAGGCTTCCTCGTCAGTTTTTCTAAATATTGAAATTCCTAATGCAATAAATTTCTCTAGCGATGTTGCGTTCAACGCAATGAAACTGAATACACTACTTGAAAAGAGTACCTTAGGGTTATTGGTGCATAACGCGAGCAGTGTAGCGCTACTTAAACAGCGACCGCTTGTGTCGTGTTGCTCACTAGTCAGCTCTGTTACACTGACGTTAAACGTCGAAAACAATCACCACGTAGCATGTACTGTCGGCCGCAAAAGTTTTCGGGATCTGCAGCACGTGGTGGAGCGACGAAAAAAAATTACACCATCTCCCGCTAAAGGGAACCATGTGTAGATGTGAAGCAGCGGGCGCTAACGCTTACACTGGCGGTGGCGTTGACGCTGGCGCTCATCGCAGCGTTGCGCAGGAGAGAAAACTGGGTAGGCGCAACGCAGGCAGTGATGGAGCAGTGTTTCCTACTGGAACATGCCAATCGCTGCTAATGGGCAATGAGAGACAGAAGACTCCGACTGGACACAGAGACCCGCACTCCGCTTTTAGTTAACGCTCACGCTGAGAATTTTTATTGTTCAACAACGCACAGGAGAAATCTCCCACCGGCACCACCTTGGAGGTCAAGATCCATTGCCATATATACGGTGTGGCCAGTGAACGGTTGCGCAGCGCGAGCAGTCGATTTTTTCAACCAAGAAACTCGCTAGCAGACGCTGCCTGCGTCGGCGTCGCGAGGCGAGAGAGGGGGGAAGCGGAGGAGAGAGAGAGGGGGGGACGCGCATGCGCAGTGGGAGTGTAGACGCCGCGGGCAGGGATGCCTAGAGGAGAGAGGGGGGAGTGTAAGAGGGGGAGAGAGGGAGGGGAGGCGCATGCGCAGTGAGGGTGTGGTTGCCGCGGGGAGGGATGGGGAGGGATGCCTAGAGGAGAGAGAGGGGGAGAGGAGGTTTTTTATTTTTATTTTTTAAAGGGTTTGCGCATGTGCAGTAAGGGTGGGCACGCGGCACACCACCACCACCACCGGATTAAGCTTCGCCATAAGATGCTTCACATCTAAAAATGCCCCTACCTCCCCGAAGGGAATCGTGAGGAAATGCGAATGCATTTCGAGCGCGCTTCACTCCATTTATATATGGTGGTTGTGGTTCGAAGAAGGAAAAGGCGCCTAATTTCTGCAGCCTGGTCGGTAGCACGGCGCAGCGCCTGTTTTTTTTTCTGTTTTCTTTCTTTTTTTTCATTATATATATATATATATATATATATATATATATATATATATATATATATATATATATAGAGAGAGAGAGAGAGAGAGAGATACGTGCGAGCGAGCGGACGGGGGAGTGGGGCGCAGGGAGGAGAGAGAGCGAACAGCGAGAGAAGGAGCGGCGAAGCACTGCACCTACCCTCTCCTACACTCGCTGCACACACGCGGAAGCTCCGCGAGCTCCCACGATGCGAGCGCCCTCACTCACCAGAGCGCGCTCCTCCTCTCCACTCACTCTCCGCTACTCCGCCCGCACCACCTGCTCCGGTTGCTAGGGGCGAGGATAAGCGCGCGCGCCCGCAGGTGTTGCTATGGGAGAGGGAGTGAGAGCGGAGAGATGCGGACACCGACGCCTGACATAGCCCGACTAAGAAATGCATTCGCATTTAAAACTGCATCGCTGCGTCACCTACCCTGACGCGGCGGGTGTTGAGGCTATCAGCCTCAGCGATTAGTGACAGCGCGTTTAGACAACGCGCCGTTGCCGGATCTTTTCGCGGAGGCCGCCGCCGATATCCTCAACACCCGCCGTGTCATGGTAGGTGACGCAGCGATGCAGTTTTTCGTCGCTCCGCCACGCGCTGCAGATCCCGCAAACTTGCGGCAATCTTGCGTTGTACTGTTCGTTTAGCTAGGCCAAGAAGCGACTCACACAGAACTTCCTTGTCCTCTTTCACGCGTGGTTCTCACACACGAAACAATGCGGCATTAGTACCCGCTTTGAAAAACAACGACTCGATGCTTGTAAAGAAAAAAAAATAACTACAACACGCACTGGCGCCGAGAATCAGAGAGCGAGTGCAAGTGACCGCAAGGAAAAAATAATGAGGATGCACCGACACCTGCGCCCTGCGCAAACAGGAAAATACAAACAAAAAACGCACAGGAAAAAAAAACCACAAAACATCTTGTCATATGGTTGCTGAAGTGGCGCGAATGCACAGGGGCTACTCTGTGTAGCACGGCTTGAGTCGCATGACATGCAGAGTTTCGGGCCGAAGTTGCCGACGTGAAGACACTGCCTTCTCCGGAAATACTTCGTAGGTAAGGCCACCCACTCGTCGGATAACATTGTATGATCTAAAATGGCGGCTCAGGAGTTTTTCAGACAAGCCTCGTGGTCGGATAGGTGTCCACACCCACACTCGGTCGCCAGGGTGGTAGGGGGGCGTTTCGAATGCGCAGGTTGTAACTTCGCGCATCTGCGTCTTGTTGGTGACTGATGTTACGCGAGCCAGTTGACGAGCTTCTTCGGCGTACTAAGTGTATTGCTCTGCGTCTGGAGCAAGTTCATCGCTCTTACTGCACGGCAGCACAGCGTCAAGCATGGTTTGTACGTTGCGTCTGTAAACAAGTCGGAAAGGTGAAAATTGCGTTGTTTCCTGCATTGCCATATTGTACGCAAACGTGACGTATATGGCAGAATATCGTGCCAGGTCTCGTGCTGTACCTACAAGTACATTTACAGCATATCTGGTATGGTCTTGTTCAGCCCGTCCGTTAGTCCATTTGTTTGTGAATGGTAAGCTCTTGTTTTCCGGTGACTTGTCCAGCTCAGCCTGAAAATGTCCTGCATCATTTGCGCCGTAAATGCCGTCCCTCTGTCCTTAATCACACATGACGGCGCGCCATGCCATAGGACGATGAGGGGCACGAAGAACTTCGCGACTTCAGATGCCTTGCCACGGGGTAACGCCTCTGTATCAGCATAACGGGTCAAGAAATGGGTCGCCACTAAATCCATTTGTTTCCAGTGGACGACAAAGGAAAGGGCCCTAGAAGGTCCATTCCCACAAGGTCGAAGGGTGTCCGCTGTGGTGCAGTCGGGTGGATAAGCCCCGGAGGTTTCACAGGTGGCGTCTTGCGACGCTGGCACTCACGGTAGCCTTGCACGTAGCGCTGTACACTAGTCGATAGTCGTGGCCTGTAGCCGTCACACAAGCCCTGTGCCTGTGAACACTCCAGTTCACCAAGAAAGCCGCCGCCAATGAGTCCTATCACCAGAGACAAGCGGAACAGCCTACCAACACAGCGACTATGACTTCGCCTCAAGTCACCATGGAAGCACCTACGTCTTCTACGCCGATCTATTGCACCGTCCACAACCCACTGATGCCTAGTCCCCTTCACGGAGAGCTGTTTGAAGATGTCGATGACTGGCTGAGTAAGTTCGAACGTGTCGCAGCGATCAATTACTGGGATGACGCCGCCAAGCTCCGCGACGTCAACGCCTGCTCAAAGGACGGCGCGCGAACGTGGTTTCTGAACAGAGATGATGTCTTGACTTGCTGGCGCGAGTTCCAGTATCGCCTCTTGGAGACCTGCAGGAGCCCCGACTACCGCGAACGTGCTGAACCTGCACTGCACTCACGCATTCATATGCCTAATGAGACGGTTACCGTGCATGTGGAGTACATGACGCGGTTTTTAAAGCAAGCGGATCCTGCTATGGCAGAAGGAAAAATAAGCTGCGCTATCTTATGCAAGGCGTGAAGGAGCAGCTTTTTGCTGGCCTGGTGCGGAGTCCTCCAAAGAGTGTAGGCGAGTTTCTGACTGAATCCGCTACGATGGAGAAGATACTTCATCAGCGGTCTGCCCTATTCGACGGGCAAGTGAATGCCGCATAATCTCCCGAATTTTTCGACACCCTGTGGAGCAACAGCGTTGAATGGTGAAACTGTAAGGGGCGAGATCCCAAGGGTAGGCTCCATCACCAGTGTTATCCGGGACGAGGTCCAGCAGGTGCTGCACAACAGTCGCTATCAGCCAATACCTACCATGTGAATCCACATCCTGCGTCCACTGATATTGAGAGCCGTGCGTATGCCGAAGCCTTGCGCACTTCAATGCCGGTAGCTAACCCTGCAGTCCCAATCCAGACGATGCGGCCATTGGCAATTCAATCAGCACACGCTGGTTTGGACATCGACGGTCACAGAGCACCCACGCGGAAGTCTCATATCTGGCGTACGTGGGATAGAAGGCCTCTGTGCTACCATGGGGCATTCGCATCTACCGCGAACCGTACCGACAACTTGGACTGCGTGGTTTCTCCATTGATTCGCCTCGACCCCAAGTTGGTCAGAGGCCAAGAGCAATTGAAGAATACCTTACGCAGCAACGTCTGCCTTTCTCACGGCGTCAATAGCGGTCACCATCTCCATGGCGAGCAGCATCCTTGGGGTCACGTTTCGGTGAGTTGGCAAGGGGACGCTCCCCAAGCCCTTGTCGGGAACACTAGAGGCAGCGATCTTCGGAGGCGAAGTCACTGGGACTCAAAGTGTGGAAGACCTCCCATCGACGCTTGCACGAAACGCTGCTGACATTAAATCCCCGTTTGAGTGCAGTGCCAGAGAAATGCCGGAATCTACATCTGAAGACAGTGACCGAGTCTCGCTCGACGTTACCGTGCTGATAGACGGTCTTCAGGTCAGCACATGGGTGGACGGAGGTGCAGACTATTCTACATGAGCAGAAAACTGGCAATTATTCTTAAGAAAGTGATGAGACCTTGGAATGGAACACGTATTCGCCCGACTGGAGGCCACGCTGTTACTCCATTGGGTCGCTGTACCGCAAGAGCAAAAATACGTGAGTCCACATTTGTTGTCACCTGCCTCGTACTACGCGACCGCTCTCGTCAGCTCATCCTCGGCATGAACTTCCTTGTCCTCTTTTACGCGTGGTTCTCACACATGAAACCATGCGGCATTAGTCGACTAATGCCGCGTGGTTCTCTGGACGCTTAAGACAACCTTGCGTTATACTGCTCGTTGAGCTAGGCCAACAAGCGGCGCAGTTCAAATTTCGTTGTCCTCTTTTACGCGTGGTTCTCACACACGAAACCATGCGGCAAATGACGATAGAGCACGATGTATCGTCAGCTTAGATGTTAAGCTCATACAACAGAATACACACTGCCTATGGAAAATATCATAAAATGGCTTCTGGGGACACCCAACGCAGAGCGCATTTGCATTCTGCCGTTAGTAGCCTGGAGAACGCTTTCCCAAGAGTGTTTACAATGTGAGCCATGATGAGAAGAAGAACGAGAAGAAGGCTCTAGAAAGGCCACTCTCCCAGCTTTCGTTGTGTCTGTGCTGCGCGTTCCGCGCAGGCCTGGCGGTTCTTTTAGTGACCACGTCCCATTATTGCTGTTTTTATCCGCTAGGCTTTGCGTTCTAGCGCTGTAGTCACAATGGAAAACTCGACTGCACTGTGCCTATAAAGTTTCCAATACCTTACGCGAACGCTAAGAAGACGAAGCGAATGGGGAACCTGAGCGCTGGCGTGACAATTTCTGCTACTTACAATGCGACCTTCAAACACAGCTATCTTGGGAATTCGCCTTAAAAATATTCACACGAGAAAACATTAAGTCCTGGCCCTTCGAAAGAAAAGCAGCTCTTACTATTCACTTACGTAGGCGATGAACAGCTGAGCCGACATTTTGTGGGCGGAGCTCAAATCTATTTCTAGGTTATGACCGTCTTTGGTAGAGGTGCCTGACGATTCATTTCTGATTAAATAAAAAAGGGGGCATGATTTATAGCTCGAAGAACTATGCTGTTGGAGAGCGATGACCTCTGCTGTGATTCAGAAAGCGGCGAGTACTATGGCTGAAGAAACAAAAGCGAGTTTGAGTACTCCGTTCGGAGCGTCCACAACGTCGTTTCATACGCTATAACAATGAATTTCGCACAATGCGCATCAGCAGAACTTCCGCGCACGCGCTCAGTGCGAAACGCAGCGTTTTTACGTGCGCAACTTCGTTACGGACGCTACTCACGCACTACTAAAACTCGCTGTTATGCGATATAATATTCGAGAGCGCGAATGTCGATTGAATAGCGCGTAAAACAAATCGTAATTGAGTTAGATTACCACTTGCCCACCATGAGGACGCAGAAAGAACGCTGCGCTTGTTGCCACCTGTGCGAGCATTCCCAGGTAATACTCTGCTGTTTCACCAATATGTGAGGAGCAACTATTTGTACTACTTGTTTATCAAGTAGAAGTTTACATTTTCTACGCACACCAATTCCGAAAATCACGAGATGACCGCTGAAAAAGAGGCACATAATTGTATAATAAAAATCTTATTATTAGATTTTACAATTCAGTTTTAGCCTATTGATCACGCTTAGACGCTTCGCATATACGCAACTTCTACGTAGTGGTAAAGATATCGAACATCGAACTGCCCTGTAAATGAAGAAGACTACTTTTAAATGCGAATGCATTTCATAGTCGGGCTATGTCAGGCATGCGGCGTTGTGCGGCGTTGGCGTTGTCCGCGGCAGGTGTTATCTCTCCGCTCTCACTCCCTCTCCCATAGCAACAGCTGCGGGTGCGCGCGCTTATCCTCGCCCCTAGCAACCGGAGCAAGTGGTGCGGGCGGAGTAGTGGAGAGTGAGTGGAGAGGAGGAGCACGCTCTGACGCGTGAGGGCGCTCGCATCGCGGGAGCTCGGCGGAGCTATATATGAAAAAAAAATTAAAGAGAAAAAAAAGAAAAAAAAGGTACAATACAAAAAAGCAAAAAAAAAAAAAAAAAACAGGCGCTGCGCCGTGCTCCCGACCGGGCTGCAGAAATTAGGCGCCTTTTCCTTCTTCGAACCACAACCACCATATATAAATGGACTGAAGCGCGCGCGAAATGCATTCCCATTTCCTCACGATTCCCTTCGGGGAGGTGGGGGGCATTTTTTTTAGCAATCGACTGTATTGGCGACAAATATTAAGGCGAAAGCCTTTAATGTCTCATGCTCACGTCCGTCCGGTGTCCGTCCGTCGACACCCCCCACTGCGCATGCGCCAACCTATTAAAAAAATAAAAATAAAAACCTCCTCTCCACCTCTCTCTCCTCTAGGCATCCCTCCCCGCGGAGGCCACACCCTCACTGCGCATGCGCGTCCCCTCCCTCTCTCCCCTCCTACTCTCCCCCCTCTCTCCTCTAGGCATCTTCGCCCGCGGCGTCCACACCCCCCCCTGCGCATGCGCGTCATCCCCTCTCCTACGCTCCCCCCTCTCTCACCTCGCGACGCCGACGCAGGCAGCGTCTGCTAGCGAGTTTCTTGGTTGAAAAAAAGTACACCATCTCCCGCTAAAGGGAACCATGTGTAGATGTGAAGCAGCGGGCGCTAACGCTTACACTGGTGGTGGCGTTGACGCTGGCGCTCATCGCAGCGTTGCGCAGGAGAGAAAACTGAGGAGGCGCAAAGCACGCAGTGATGGAGCGGTGTTTCCTACTGCAACATGCCAATCGCTGCTAATGGGCAATGAAAGAGAGAACAGTCCGACAGGACACAGAGACCCGCAGTGCGCTTTTAGTTAACGCGCACGCTGCGAATTTTTATTGTTCAACAACGCACAGGAGAAATCTCCCACCGGCACCACCTTGGAGGTCAAGATCCATTGCCATATATATGGGATGGACAGTGAACGGTTGTGCAGCGCGAGCAGTCGGTTTTTTCAACCAACAAACTCGCTAGCAGACGCTGCCTGCGTCGGCGTAGCGAGGCGAGAGGAGGGGTGGAGCGCAGGAGAGGAGAGAGAGAGGGGGGGACGCGCATGCGCAGTGGGGTGTGGACGCTGTGGGCAGGGATGCCTAGAGGAGAGAGGGGGGGAGCGTAGGAGAGGTGAGAGAGGGGGGACGCGCATGCGCAGTGGGAGCGTGGGCAGGGATGCCTAGAGGAGAGAGGGGGGGAGCATAGGAAAAGAAAGAGGAGGGGAGGCGCATGCGCAGTGAGGGTGTGGTTGCCGTGGGGAGGGATGCCTAGTGGAGAGAGAGGGGGGAGAGGAGGTTTTTTTAATATTTTTTTTGAATGGGTTTGCGCATGCGCAGTAAGGGAGGTCACGCCGCACACCACCACCGGATTAAGCTTCGCCATAAGATGCTTCACATCTAAAACCGACTGCTCGCGCTGCACAACCGTTCACTGGCCACCCCGTATATATGGCAGTGGATCTTGACCTGCAAGGTGGTGCCGGTGGGAGATTTCTCCTGTGCGTTGTGGAACGATAAAAAAAATTTGCACCGTGCGCGTTATCTAAAAGTGGACTGCGGGTCTCTGTGTCCAGTCCGAGTCTTCTGTCTCTCATTGCCCATTAGCAGCGATTGGCATGTTCCAGTAGGAAACACCGGTCCATCACTGCGTGCATTGCGCCCCTCAGGATTCTCTCCTGTGCAACGCTGCGATGAGCGCCAGCGTCAACGCCGCCGCCAGTGTAAGCGTTAGCGCCCGCTGCTTCGCATCTACACATGGTTCCCTTTAGCGGGAGATGGTGTAATCTTTAAGGCGAAAGCCTTTAATGTCTCATGCTCACGTCCGTCCGGTGTCCGTCCGACCTCCGTCCGGCGTCCGTCCGTCTGTCCATCCGAGCTCTGGCACGGAGCCAGGTGGCCGCCGGGATGCGCAGACGGAGCGCCGGTCGCGTCGGACTCTATAGCGCTCGCGCTTTGCTTGCGTAGCGTCGCTGTGCCCAGAGTTTGCTATCATTCTGACGGACGCCGTCTCAATGGACCCAGGCGTTCACGGAATACACTTTCTAATTTACAAAGGGTCCGTCAATTTAAGAGCTGGAACGCGGATGGCGTTTGCACGATGCGCAAAGCGCGAGAAAATACTAACGCATGCGGCCGGAGGAAGATGAGTCTCGCGTCTCTCTGCGATTCGCGGTAAAAAATTAAAGAAGAAAACACGCACCCATTCGGTTTGTGTCTTATCCCACTGAGAGTGTAAAAAAAAAAAAAAACAGACATGGCATAATCAGTGGAATTGCCACACGCTTTCGCCGAACACACTTTCGAATGTACAAAGTGTCCTTCAATTTTTTTGAAGAGAGATGACACCAGGTTAAGCATCAACAAAGATACTGTAAGAAAAAAGCTTAATGGGTATTGGAGCAATCATACAGAAGCAACGTTGAGCTACAATAAATACAAGGTAGTGTTCTCTATTGGGAGATTACTATAGGCATGAACCGAAATGTTCGCGATTGTAGTTTTGGGCAGCAAATCGGAGGTGTTGTCATACGCAGAACATCTTTCCGAATTCGTCTAACTGATGGGTAAGCGTCTGCCACTAATCACCTGCTCTTCGTTGGTCCTGTGGTATAATTGCGAACAACGGCAAAACAACTATGCAACGTAAGAGCACTGTTGCAATAGCAGTAGTGTAGTTGGGCACGAACGGACGAAACGCAGCCAAATGGTGCGCTCTTTGTTCGTGATGACGTACTGTAGCACGCGCTTCTCCTTACCGCGCTTGTTCTGCGCTCCCGGCGGCGGCGCCTGCATCTCGTTCGAGGGAAATGCTTGAGAACCATGCACTTATATTAAGGTGCAAGTTAATGATCTCCAGGTATCAGCGAATCCCATAGTCATTGACTCACGCGTCTGTCGTAACTATATCGTAGTAATTATTAAGACGTAAACACCAACAATTATTATCGTTGCCGCGCTCGTTAAGCTTAGCAGCCTTCCCTGGAACGTTGTTGTGGAGCTGTTTCGCCACGGCGTAGCTCCCCTTGTTTCTTATATTCGTCAGTGCATCCCGGTAATCCTCTGTTCTGCGCACCCTCAGTCTCTTGCTCTATTTCCGCCGGTACATAAGGTTCACGCCATCGGGAAACCATGGTCATAAACCCGGCGTTTAAGACACCCAGCTTCTGGGCATCGGGTACAATTGCCAACGTTTTTTAAAAAGTTTAAGCCTTCTTTTTTGGCGATACGATATTTTGTAAACGATACGATATTTTGTGTCTCCGATCGTTCTTCCATTCCTTTGTCACGTCAGACGAATCGCAACCAAGAAACAAACGTATAAAACAAAGAAAATTTTCTTGGTGGTGCTTGCTTTTAAAGCTATAGCCCCGGTGTAAAGACGAGGCCCTTAACCACTGCACTAAAGACCCACGATCGTAGAACGGGAACATATCGGACCCATGAATGTGAATACGATGTACCAGTGGTACAAAATAAATGCAATAGAACACTTTCTATGAAGTGTAGAAGGAGACACAGAGACAACGCCCTTGCTTCGGGCCGGCTGTTCTTTATCTGCCTCGTCTTTCTCTTCTATGTGCTAGCCGAGCGCGCGCCCGTGCCCGAGCGGCGCTGTCATCCTTACACTCGGCCACGACTTCGAAGTAGCATGACGAGCTGCCGGAATGTCTCTGGTGGGCGACATTGACTGTTTCTTGCGGGTCTTTGCAGGTCTCGGTCCTTGTGTGATTGCGTTTGGTGTAATGCAGCTTTTTCAGGCGGACGGCTCTGGCTATTGCGGGAAGGTCGTAGCCGTCGCTGTCGCTTCTCTCGTCGCATTTCCAGAAACACTGTCAGAGATTCAGGACAAACGGCAGATGACTGCAGTGACGTGCTGTGGCCGCAGACAGACCGCGTGGTCAGTAGACCGGCGCCGCGTCGCCGCAGCTTTGAAGGAGCGCATCCGCTTCGCGTTGATGAACTCCAATCGCGCGAGCGAGGTGGAATGTACGGCGCCGTAGAAGCAGGGGCTTCCATTGCTTCATGTTTCCGCAGTGGAGCCAGGTGTATGTCGCGGTCTTGCAGCATTGTTGCTGCAGTGCTCTTCGAAGTGGTCGACCTGGCAGGTCCTGACGAAGTGACGCGTGCATTGGAGCTGTCCCGGTCGTAAGCGGTGCTGCCAGCTGGACAGTTCGTCTGTACCGACAAGCCTTCGATGACCATGACCTCAACCGGGGTCAGCACCTCTGTTTCCTCTAAGGAGACGTCTCTCGGGAAATGACGAGCGTCCTCGCACGCGTCCAATACCAGCGGCGTCCGGACAAATGGCTCAGACTGGTCAGGAGCGATCTTGTTAATGTCACTGGACAGGCCTACTTTGTGGGAAGGTAGAGCGTAAGCCGCGGTGTTACCGGCATCCGTAGACTGGTAGAGTGCGTCAATTCGTGCCTCGCCCGGCAGGACAAGGGCCAACGACTCCACGTGCCCAGGTGGTGTCGAGCTTGGAGGCGGCATCGTCAACTGCTGAGGCTCGAGGGTGGTCTCGTCTGTCGTCGGGCTGGAGGCCTGCGACGAAACATCTAGCTGGTGTCCCACGGGAGCTCGATGAATGGGAGCGGGCGCGTTGGTAAAGGGCACAGCTACACCGTGCCCCTCCCTATCTCGTTCCACAAGAGAGGGCAGGATGGTAGATGGCCGAGGTGCACTGTCGAGGTGGTGAGCCTCACATCTCTCATCGGTGGTAGAGAATGGGTCGTCAGGAAGGAGGTCGCAAGTGTGGGAAAGGGGCCGAAAGAGACTAGTCAACTTCGCGCACCATTCTGACCAGGATTGTTGTTTGATTCCTTCGTAGCCGTGCCATGCCTTGGCCGCACCGCCAAGGCGGTCGATGGCAAATAGCCATTTTCGGTCTTCCGGCCAGGCAAGGAGGGTGCCGAGTGCGTTGACGGTCTCAATCCACCCGAAGACGTCGTCATGGAAGCCATGGAACTCCGGTACTGCCCAAATAGCTGCCGATGATGGTGATGTGGCAGACGAGAACCCGGAGTTCAGCGGCGAAGAACGGTCGAGACGTTCTGCAAGTTGTTTGAGGAAATGGAAGAGCTCCGAGTCACTGTAGGGTGAAAGTCCCAATGAGCCAGGAGTTGCGGCCGCGGAGTATGCGGTGGTCGCAGCACTCACGGCGGCGTGGTCCCTGGCCAAGGAAGCGTTAACTGGTACTGCGGCGTCGGCGAAGCGATGTTGAACCGCCGAGGAGGCCTGGACGCCGTCCACGGACGGTGCTTGAAGCGCCGACAGGTTGCCAGGTACCGAGGAGGCATGTACGCCGTCCCTAGGCGAGAGGAGCCCGTGCGCGTTGTTGTCGCGAAGTAGCACGTCGCCGGACAAGTTCGCCGGAACCACAACGGAGGCCTGGACGCCGTCCGCTGGTGGTGGGACCGATACTTGCCGCGGTGGTCGACTTGCGGGTTCCAACATCGAGGAAGCGTGACGGCGTTCCTCAGGAAGACGCGTCACCTCAAGCTAACAGCTGGGGTTCTTCAAAGCCTTTCGACGACTGCGCCATTGTAGAAGGAGACACAGAGACAACGCCCTTGCTTCGGGCCGGCTGTTCTTTATCTGCCTCGTCTTTCTCTTCTATGTGCTAGCCGAGCGCGCGCCCGTGCCCGAGCGGCGCTGTCATCCTTACAGAAGGCGTTGTTGAAATGTTTCATGATTGTGTAATAAAAGTCTTATCTAAGTCAAGCCGCAAAGCTTACCTGTTGAATTCTGCTCATCAGAACAACTGAGACAACAGAAACACAATGCCGGAAATGCGTGTCGACTGTCACGCGATCCGCCTTTCGCAGAGTTTTCCTGCACAGACAATTTCAAGAAAATATCGTCAGGCCTGCACAGAACAGGCAGCATGATCACAACGATCGCTGGAAGAGCGGCCTGTCTGTGTTGCCCATTGTCGACTCTCTTGGGGAACTAATGCAAGTGCACATGCAAGCTGCTTACTACGCCTGAACTCATCGTAATATTCATTAATTATGGAAGCACCCACTACGCCATTTTTCGTCCTTCTGCACAGAACCGTGCTGCCAGATTATGTGGAATTCGAGCTCTGACTGATGACGATGAAGAATTATGGCTCAGCCCTTTGAAACGGGTTGCAAGCATTCAACGACCGACTCGTTGCGCAATTCACATTCTGTGACGCTTGGTTATAATTTGGCTCTTGTACCGCCCCATTTTACGTATATTAACGCAATGCGTTGTCCGACATATAGGTTCTTTTGCGAAGGCAGTGCAGGCGCCGGCATGGCCCTCTCAAGATGGTTTCCTAAGGCCCTTTGGAGGTGACACATGCAAGGTGCCCACTACGCCATAAATAATAGTCGTTTTTATGAAGTAGGGAAGCACACCCCCTCTGCCTGTATAAATAATCCTGTGGAGAAGCGTGGTATCCGCTACACATCCAAAAAGCATTGTGTGCACTCGCTTTGTGTTGTGGCTGATGACGATGAAGAAGTATGGCTGAGTGTCGAAGGATTTGTAAAGGTGTTTGTTTATGTTGCGCAACAGGCGGCCGTGCTTGAAGCTTGCTCTGACAACGTCACTTCCTGAGTGTCGTCACTAGAGACCGGATTTTAGCCAACGGCCTATTTTATTACTTGTATTCATTTCATTCCACATCCTTATATGATAATTAGGAGTTAAGAAGGGCTTTCACAGTGTTTTCATAGTGCCTATGAATGCCTATTTTTGGCGTTTGTGCCTAAATGCCTGTAAGAGCATATAAAAATGCCAACTTCCGGGAACCAACTTCCGCCACAGAACCACTAACAGCAGCGAAGAGTGACGCGTCGGCCAGCATACGCCGCAGTGCTGAAATCGTGGAAGAGGTAGGCGACTGCGAAACAGTGGAGAGCCTTCAGAGGAAAGAAGAATGAAGATTAAAATTAAGAAAAATTATCCCTTCCTAAACCGGACCCCCACACTATTCAAGGCCCCATTTTTTACTCGCGGGTTCCGTACGGGGAGGACGTAAACATTCATTCAGCAAGAACGGCAGTGTAGGGGTGCGCAGTCAGCAGGTAGTCAGCCAAGAAAATTCAAAATACAAAGAATGAGTATCATCAACTCCATTTTCGAGGGGTCATATCACCACAATTCACTCGCCACTGACGGTGCTACACGCCGCAAATGAAATGTCATGAAAGGTTCTACATAGGGGAAGCTTGCACGACATTGCTACCTCTTGGATCCTGCGTGGTGATCACGCCGTTACCTCAGCAACAAACAACGTGTCACCGTACCACCTCACTTCGAGAAAAAGGGTAAGGCCAATAACAATGCATCGAGGTGAAAGAATTTCACCCTTAGAACGTGACAAAAATCACGAGTGCACGACGAGAGGCTGCTCAGGAGTGTACACATGAAACAAATTCAAAAAAAAGAAAAAAAACTTTCGGGTAGCCACAAGCTTCGTGTGTGAAGTTTTTATGCACGAATGCCACAGACAGCTCAGAGGCCACCGTGTTTTCAAGTTCTTTTTCTATTTTTGACGACACTATTTGTTTGCGTTAGTATAAAAAGTACAGGAAACAAACATTCCTCGAACTGGAAGAGGGATTCCCTACCGCACGTACGAAGTGAGGCAGCTCGCGAACGTACACAGGCAATAGTGAGGGAAGCACTTCGTATGGACCTTCGACCAGCGCAAGCAAAAAGCTAGAGGCAAAATAGCAGCCAGCGCCAATCTTTTTGTGGTTGTTGCAACGGTGTATATTTGGTGTTCAGGGAAAATGCACGCAAACGAAAACCCAATAATAATAAATTCCAATGCATTTCCTATGTTTCTTCTAAGGCTACGTTTTTCCAACCAAATCCCCGCGCTCTTCTCCGTGATTTCCGCCCGCAGTAGTTACGGTGAGCGCCACTATTCGTTGATGCGGTCGGCAGCATTGCAGTGATTTCATTGAGTAATTCAAATAATAAATCTATTGATATCGATGGTTTGAGTTATGCTAACACTATCCCCAGCCAGCAGTGCACGCAGTTCACAAAAAAATTGGCCGCGTATCTGCGTGCTTCGCTGCAAATGTCATCGAAAGACGATAGCCTTGTGCCGGCCTTACTACTATGTTTTGCTTTGCCTCAGACAGCACCTACTCTACGTTGAATTGGCCGCATCTGGCTGGCAATGATAAAATAGAGGAGGCGCTGCGAGAGAGATGGACGCCATCGAACAACATGAGCTTGTGCTGAACCAAGGTTCACTGCCAGCGGCAGCACCTTATCGTCGGCACAGGGCTTTTTCTTGCAAAGCGTCGCATTTTCAGCGTAGCCTAAAAAACACTAGGTTCTTTAGAATTACGTGTGTATGTATTTTCTAATAAAAGAACACACGACCCGATACTTACATATTAATGTTGCGCCTCAGGCATGCGTAGTATTTGTTTTCCATCGAATATGTTCACAAGTATGAGCGCAAACACCAGTTCAAGATGGCGGGGCGTTCACAAAGTGGTTAAACTTTGGCCGAGTAGCTGAATCGGGTGACAGACAGCCAGACCAAAATTTTTGCGTTGAACTTGTGTCACACCGTCAAACCCCCGCTCCGCGTTTCACAGAAAGTTCAGGGTTTAATGACCTCGTTCTTTTGGTCTGGTGGTACGGAATTAGTTCTTTTGGTCTGGTGGTACGGTGGTACGGAATTATTATGGTGGTACGGAATTAGTCAACCGTGCGGCGCGGCCGGCACGGTTGACTGCCCACGGATGCGCTACCATGTGCAGCGCCGTCGAGACGGACGTCGCGGCCAACCCTGCAGTATGGGAGTGCAACTCCCGAGGACCAGGGTCAGGCCACGACCCACGAGGAGCGCACCAGGTAGGCCTCGTCCACGAGTCCAGCCTCGGCTACTGCACCCTTGCAGGAGCCGCTCCCCAGGCCTCGTCCTCGGACCTTGGAGAGGCCACCGGAACAGGACCTTGGACAGGCCCACCGGGACTGGAACTTGGACAGGCACGTCCTGTCCAACGCCCGTCTCAGGAACGCCGGGGCAGAAGCTTGTCTTCGGCTGTCCTCGCCGCTTGCACCCGCGAGCTACCCGCACATTCCCCGGCAGCTCGTTCCTTCTTTTAGATGTGAAGCATCTTATGGCGAAGCTTAATCCGGTGGTGGTGGTGGTGGTGGTGGTGTGCCGCGTGCCCACCCTTACTGCGCATGCGCAAACAGTTAAAGAAAAAATAAAAATAAAAACCTCCCTCTCCCCCCTCTCTCTCCTCTAGGCATCCCTCCCCACGGCAACCACACCCTCACTGCGCATGCGCCTCCCTTCCTCTCTCCCCTCTTACACTCCCCCCCCTCTCTCCATCCCTGCCCGCGGCGTCTAACTCCCCCTGCGCATGCGCGTCCCCCCCCTCTCTCTCCTCTCCTACGCTCCCCCCCCTCTCTCCTCTACGCATCCCTGCCCACGGCGTTCACACTCCCCACTGCGCATGCGTGTCACCCCCCTCTCTCTCCTCTCCTCCGCTTCCCCCCTCTCTCGCCTCGCGACGCCGACGCAGGCAGCGTCTGCTAGCCAGTTTCTTGGTTGAAAAAACCGACTGCTCGCGCTGCACAACCGTTCACTGGCCATCCCGTATATATGGCAATGGATCTTGACCTCCAAGGTGGTGCCGGTGGAAGATTTCTCCTGTGCGTTGTTGAACAATAAAAATTCGCAGCGTGCGCGTTAACTAAAAGCTGAGTGCGGGTCTCTGTGTCCAGTCGGAGTCTTCTGTCTCTCATTGCCCATTAGCAGCGATTGGCATGTTCCAGTAGGAAACACCGCTCCATCACTGCGCGATTTGCGCCTCCTCAGTTTTCTCTCCTGCGCAACGCTGCGATAGGGCCAGCGTGAACGCCACCGCCAGTGTAAGCGTTAGCGCCCGCTGCTTCACATCTACACATGGTTCCCTTTAGCGGGAGATGGTGTAATTTTTTTTCCTCCTCTTCTTTCGTTGTTTTCTTGCCGCCTCCGTGCCACCTGCCCTCCGCTCATCTTCTTCAGTTTCGATTTTTCACTCTGTTGACACTTCCAAGTCCCTCATAATCACAAATCACGCCTAACACACTTGCGTTCGGTGTCCTTTGCTCACAACGGCTTTCGCCTTTAAGTCATCTTAGGCGAATGCATAACGGATCCCTTGAGTTTCATTGGCACCTGCGCGACCGTTCGCGAATGCATTCGTGTGCAAGAATGCAGAAGTTTTGTCTAGGTGAAAAGTTTCCAAGAAGGTTTATGTAAATGCCGATTAGAACCTCATCTTGAATTATTTAAATGATGATTAGGCGATTGCTACTAATCCCCAATGTTTGCTGGTAGCCTTTTATCATGACGAGAAACAGTGCCAAGATACGTGAAACGCAGGAGCATGGCATCGACAGCACTATGCTGGGTGAGCATGAACGGAAACGGTATCGGAATAGTGCGCCAATTGTCCCCGATGAGGTCTTGTATCACACGCTTGTTCGTCCCCCGGTTGTTCTGCGTTACGGCCTTCCCTGGAACGTGGCTGTCGTGCGGCATCAGCACGGCATATTTCCTCTTTTCGCGTTCGTCAGCGTCTTTTGGTAGTTTTCTGTGCAGCGGAGCTTTGGTACTTCGCTCGTTCGGCCGGCACAACCGCTCCATGAGGCTCACACCTTCGGCAAGCAAGGATGTTTAGCCCAGTGAGCGAGACACTGGTTGTGGCTGTTGTGTCCCATGGGTTGTAAGCTGACTACATCCAACGTTTTAAACACAGAAGCGGTTCTATGCCGATACCTTGCTGAGTAAATAAGAAGAATATGTACGCCCATCCGCCTATGCTTACAGCATACGTAGATGCAGCGAAACCGAATGAAGAGCTAATACGTAGTGGGTGTAGTTACCGGAGTTAGGAACATCTTCAACACGGCTTCTTTAAAACAACTTGGTCGAAGCGCTTCTACTATTTGCTGTTTATACTAATTTCTACCATGAATATGGGTTCAATTTTATTATATGAAGTACCTCAATGTCCACTCTATCATATACGATCATAAGCTTTACCAATTACATTCCATTGAAATTCGGCAGAGGCACAGGTCCCGAAAGAAGTTATTGCACGCGCCATCCCTCTGGAGGGTGAGCTTAAGCGACTTGTTTGCCAAGAGCCCTGCTGCTCTACGAAATATGAACCACGACTGCACCTCTGAGACGACATGACGTCTGCGGCGGCGTTACTTTATTTATTCTTTAGTCTACTTTATTTCTCACATTTTTGCATTTAAACTTGGGAGTGTCAGTCAGCACCGTTTGTGGGATGTCGGTGATTGCGCCACAGTTCTCTTGCCTGCTGGCATCACATAGCGTGTGATCTTTTTTTTACGAGCTGGCAGATGACCAATAATTTCTCGCCTACAGCCTGAAGGCCTCAAATCTGCAAGAACGGGACTCGTGCCATGATGCACGAAATTTTAAAGAAGAGGAACTATACGCCGTGACGAAACAGCTCCACAACTATCTTCCAGGGAAGGCTGCTACGCTAAACAAGCACGGCAATAATAATAATTGTCGGTGTTCGCTTCTCAAAATTACGACATAATTATGACAGACACCTGAGTGGAGAACTCTGGGATTCGCTATTACTTAGAGATCATTAATTGCACCTTAATATAAGTGCGCGGGACTCAAGCATTCCGGGAGCCATGTTCCATGTTCCGGGAGCGCGGAACAAGCGCGTGAAGGTGAAGCGCGTTCTCAAGGACGTCATCAGGAACAAAGAGCCCACTATGTGGCTGCGCTTCGTCGTTTCGTGCCCAGCTATACTACCACTGTCGCGAGAGTGCTCCTGCGTGGCATGGTTCTGTTGCCGTTGTTCTTCGCAATTATCCCACACGACCAACAAACAGCAGGTGATTAGTGGCAAACGCTTACGCATAAGTAGAAGAATTCTGGAAGATGTTCTGCGCAAAATTATCATAAATCTTCTTGCCGGTTTTTTAGCACGACAAGACCTCCGATTTGCTGCCCAAAACTACATTCGCGAACATTGCCGCTGATGCCTATAGCAATTCCTCTATAGAGGATACTACCTCGTATTTAATGTAGCTGAATGCTCTTTCTGTATGATTGGTGCAATACTCACTACGCTTTTTTCTTACCGTATCTTTTTTGATGCTTAAACTGGTACCAACTCTCCTGTAACATTTGTCGCAAAACAGTCGAACGCTAAAAAATTACACCATCTCCCGCTAAAGGGAACCATGTGTAGATGCGAAGCAGCGGGCGCTAACGCTTACACTGGCGGCGGCGTTGACGCTGGCGCTCATCGCAGCGTTGCGCAGGAGAGACAAATGGGGAGGCGCAAAGCACGCAGTGATGGAGCGGTGTTCCCCACTGGAACATGCCAATCGCTGCTAATGGGCAAAGGGAGACAGAAGACTCCGACTGGACACAGAGACCCGCTGTCCGCTTTTAGTTAACGCGCCCGCTACGAATTTTTATTGCTCAACAACGCACAGGAGAAATCTCCCACCAGCACCACCTTGCAGGCCAAGATCCAGTGCCATATATACGGGGTGGCCAGTAAACGGTTGTGCAGCGCGAGAAGTCGGTTTTTTCAACCAAGAAACTCGCTAGCAGACACTGCCTGCGTCGGCGTCGCGAGGCGAGAGAGGGGGGGAGCTCAGGAGAGGGGTGAAAGGGGGGGACGCGCATGCGCAGTGGGGGGTGTGGTTGCCGCGGGCAGGGATGCCTAGAGGAGAGAGGGGGGAGAGGAGGTTTTTTATTTTTATTTTTTAAAGGGTTTGCGCATGCGCAGTAAGGGTGGTCACGCCGCACACCACCACCGGATTAAGCTTCGCCATAAGATGCTTCACATCTAAAACTAGTCTTCTTCATTTACAGGTCAGTTCAATATCTTCCTCACGACTTAGAAGTTACGTGTTCGAAGCTTCTAAGCTTCATCAATAGGCTAAAACTGAATTGTAATATCTGATATTAAGATTCTAACTATACAGTTATGTATTTCTTTTTCTGAGCTCATCTCGTGATTTTCGGAAATGGTTTGCGTGGAAAATTTAGAATTCTGCTTGATTAGCAAGGAGTGCAAATAGTTGTACCTCACCTGTGGGTGAAACAACAGTGTTACCTGAGAATCCTCGCACAGCTGGCTCCAAACGTAGTAGCGTCTCTGCGTCCTCATGGAGAGAAATCTAACTCATTGACGATTTGTTATATGCGCTACTCAATCCACATTCGCGCTCTCGAATGTTATACCGCATATTAGCGAGATTAATGGTGCGTGAGTAACATCCGTAACGGCGTTGCGTACGTAAAAAATCACAGCATTTCCACGAAGTGAATGATGGTGAGCGGGCGAAGCTCGGAGGGATCATTCGGGTAATCGTCAATCCCCCCGTACATTGCCCACTCGTGTCACGTCTTTGCATGATCGAGTGGGCAATGTACGGGGGGGGATTGACGATTACCCGAATGATCCCTCCGAGCTTCGCCCACTCACCATCATTCACTTCGTGGATATGCTGTGATTTTTTTACGTACGTACTAGCTCCAAACGTAGAAGCGTTTCTGCGTCCTCATGGAGGGCAATCTAACTCATTGACGAATTGTTATATGCGCTACTCAATCCACATTCGCGCTATCGAACATTATACCGCATATTAGCGAGATTAATGGTGCGTGAGTAACGTCCGTAACGGCGTTGCGTACGTAAAAAATCCCAGCATATCCACGAAGTGAATGATGGTGAGTGGCCGAAGCTCGGAGGGATCATTCGGGTAACCGTGAATCCCCCCCGTACATTGCCCACTCGATCATGCAAAGACGTGACAACACGTGTCACGTCTTTGCATGATCCTGGGTGTTCGATCGTGAGCTGGGCACGAGCGTGGCCGACTTGTGTTCCGGGCGCTCCCAGCCTCAGCGACAACGCCAGTTCGCGTTCCACGACAGAGGAAGACGATGCCACCTACTCAGAGGCCGAAGTCCACACCAGTGCTCGACGCAACGCCTCGCCTCCGCATGCATCGCCACAGAATGCTGCTGTGAGTTGTGAAAGCCATGCGTCCTTGGCTATGGGTTTGTGCCGCCGTGAGTACCGAAGCCGCCGCATGCTCCGCAGATACTGGCTGCCCTGGTTTCGCGACTCCGAGCGAAAGAGAAAGCGCGCCAAGAGCGAGGCCCTTGTCTTATTATAACAGCGCCATCTATCATCTTTCAGCGCCAGCTATCAAACCACTAACGCCATCTAGTCATATTATTTCCAAGGACATATACAGACAACGCCAGCTATTGAGCAATTCATAAACTATAGGTGGCTACATACATACTACTACAACTACTACAGAGGAGGGAACGACCACCACCATGAGGAGCTTCGCCCCTAAAAGGCACAGGTCACGAAAGAAATTAGTGCACGGCTATCCCTCTCGAGAGCGAGCTTAACCGACGCGTTTGAAAAGAAAGATACGGAGTGTTAATCAAGGAGCACAAGTGGATCGTCGCGAAATTGCTTTTATCGGATGCGGGTTTATCAGATTATCCTCAGTTCGTTGGCTGCTTCACCAAGTTTTTTCAAGAAATACTGAGTTTGCTAGTACACGAGTCTTCTGTTTCATCGAAAACTATGAAGGGATGCTTCGAAAAAAGTCACAGTTTCACCGCAAGGGTGAAGCAGTGAATGCGACAGCAACAAATTCTAATATTAATCGAAGTGAGGCTGGCAGCTAACTCTTTTAGATCCGATCTCGCGCAACTCTACAAAATGCTGGTTTAAGAGCATAGGCCGCTCCAGGGACACTGTTCGCACAATGTCCTCGCGTTGAGAGCGGAACACGTAGGAGCCAGCCGCCCGCTGTCGGCTGCTGAGATTGCGAGATAACGCGTGGGCGAGCGACGACCGCACTCGTAAAACCAAAGGTCGCAGTGGCTGCATGAGGGACACCCCCCCCCCCCCCCGCCCCTCCCGCGTTTTTCCGCCGCTTGTTAAAGACGCGGAGGGCGTTTCCTCTCCTTGAGCATTCCCCGCAATTGTCGAACAGGCGGGGGGGGATCTTATCGCATACGCCTCGGAGCGACGGAGGTGGGCCGGCTCGTTTGATGAGCGCTTCAGAGGCGCTTGTCGCCCCCCACTCCCACACTGATACCCGCGGGTATTTTTCTTCATGGCTTTACTTATATATATATATATATATATATATATATATATATATATATATATATATATATATATATATATATATATATATATATATATATATATACGGGACATGACGGCAAAAAAATCAGTCGGGAGTGTCCATATAATTGCTATCGCAATAAACTAAAAATTCGAAGTTCATCAGACTGTTTTCGACGTACCGTTGAGTGATTGAGACACAAACGCAGGAAGGAAAAGTACGCAAGCCCTAAAAGCTGAAAGCAGTGCCATCTCAAAATTAACTTCAAAATTGCATCGAAGCACAGAAAAGAAATGTTGCTCATTGTTATGATGCTTGAGCAAGTACTTGAGGAAAATGAGAGATGAAAACGATGTCATTGGTGTAATAAGCTGAAGCATGTTTCGGGATTGATTCGTCGCCGACATAAATTAGGTAGTGCAGGGAAGAAATCTGGGCTCCTTAATTGAGCTCTTAGCTATAACAGAGCGCTAAGCAGTCTCCTTTTTCACGTGTAAAAATACTGAACTGCAAGAGTAGTACGAGTAAATGCAACAGCGTTAAACGAAAAGACGAAACAAGAACGCAGACTCTGACATCATGGTCTGTGCTCTTCCTTTCTATCATTCTCGGCTGTTTTCTATGCAGCAATCATGAACGAACCAGCACAAAATAGACACATTACTGAAGCATTGGTTGGTGGCTTGTTGCTTGCGATTGTAAAAACCCGTGGGAGGGAGTGGGGTAACATGTTTTTCGACCTGTACAGTGAGATAGCGGTAGGCTGTGCTGCCACTCAGAAGGTGCTCAGGAAAACGTATAATATATTTCACTAGGAAACACCGGAAAACCGTAAAAATAATGGCGATTGAGCTTCACAAATTTTTAGGTTCGGGTTTAGAAGGGAAGGTACATGACTAGAAAATAATTATCCCCGACGCGTTACGTGCCAATGCACGACAGGATTATGCGGCACATTGTAGTAGGGTGCTCCTGATGTGTTTCGACCATCCGGGTTAGTAGAATGCAAAATTTTGCTAGTTGAAGTATTTTCACGGTTGATGCAGCGCTGAAAGATGAAGACGTAGAACCCGAAAGCGAACCAGCGCTCATCGTGTGCTTTCTGGCTCCACGTCTTTTAGTGCATGCGTCAACCATGTACGTGGGGTTTCTTAAGGAGCACCTAAACCTAAACACACGACTGTAGCCGTGGAAAAGAAATGGTTTTAACGCCAGCCTATAAATAAAGGTGAATGATTTAGAATACCATGTACTATTTTATGTCAAAGTGTTTAGCAGCTGTACCTGAAGCAACGCAAAAGATGAGGCTGGTGAAGCGTGATTACAATATAGTTTGCTCCCATTTAATCTATATGCACACTGGACTGGTCTGATGATATCACCCATGTCTAAGTTTTGTTGAGAATTTGAATTATAGAGCTTTATTTTTTATAATGCACCCGCTGCATGTTACAGAGCATAAGGCTTCTTCAAAATCGATGTGCTAAGCTTGGGTAAATATAGTAGATATTATACTCATCTCTGGTGCTTCGGCTCTGGGCTTCAGCCACAGGAATGTTTTTGATGCTGTTTGTCCTTTCCCTGTGAAACAAAGCGAATGCGATCTTGAATTTCTACTCGCATGCATATTATTATAGTACCAACGAATCAATAACAAATCAATTAAGAAATAACCGATGTTGGGTTACAGCGTAAGTTCATTATTTTACTATTTCATCAGGATTGAAGCATTGCATTCTTTCTTTTACATGTTTCTCTTTTTGTAGCCTTTAACAACGAGTCATCGATCACATTAGAAACTTTATTTCAGCAATTACTGGCCAAACGGCCAGTGCGCTGGACGGACGCTGCACGAGCGCACGTCAATGGAGTCGTTCTGCAAGGACTCTCTTCTCAGCCTTATTCGTTTTATTAACAGAATCGGCACAAGGTTCTCTATCACTTGTAACGGGTCCAGTCTTTGTGTTAACACTGTTCGCGGAAAACGCGATGAGACAACAGTAGAAGAAACATTAAACTGTATAATAACAATTCGAACCCAACATATAACATTTTCTTTTTAGCCATGTAACGACGCCTCAAACTGCGTGAGTTGCCCTCCAAATGACACAGGACACAGCGGTTGCATAATGCGCTTCACATTACGCAACCCACTCCTGAGTTCTTGCGTACGCGTTGACCAAAGACTCAAAAATCGACGCAAGCCTTCCCTGCAATAGACCCTTTTCAAAATTGTAAAGCTAGCTTTCCTGCTATGCGGTTTGAACAACTAATGGTGGCTGGCCACTTACTGCAAACAGCCTGTTCAAGCGCGGTTTGCTTACGCTATGACTTGGGAAATGTAGAGTCGGCTCTCTTGATATAAACACGTACAATAGACAAGCCCCGGCACGTTCAACTAGGACCGCGTCACCACTTGAAGCACGACAGGTGCCGCCATTACTTGGGCGAATATGCAGCGCAGAGAAGCGCACTTGCGAATTATGAAAAGGGTCCATTCTAAAGCTTTCTCCATCGAGAGTAAAAGCGAGACTAAATGCCCCAGTAGTTAAACACAAGCAAACATTACAGGGATATTTAAGGGGGAAATTATTTTACCAAGTTAGTAAATAAGAGAAAATTGTCGTGGTCTGAGCTTGTTGCTTCCACATGGCGAGGAGGGTTCTGGCCAACTACTTAGAGGAGACAGGACATGGTCGTTATACGGTCGTATTACATTATGGCCTTGGCGTGACCCACAAACTATAGAAAATAGCCGAGATAGAAGGTATCGTGGTTGTATGCTCGCAGTGTGATCTAAGGAGCATTATTTAATGTGTGCGCAAGTCAATGATAACGGCTAAAGGAATCAATACAACAAAGAACACAAAGAAAAGTACAGCGTGTGCCGAAATGTGGTCATGTACGACATTCCATGTGGCCAAAGATACATAAGGCAAACGGGCAGATGCCTCAAGTTCCCGACAAGAGAGCATGCGGCATCATCCCCAAGAACCCCAGCTGGACATCTTGCCTTCCACAATGCCCACTGTCCGTGCGCCGTCAAACTGCATGACATCAAAATTTTAGCAAGAAGTAATGACAAGCTGACCTGCGAAATTTTAGAAGCCATGGCCCTCGACGAAAGTGGACAACCATGCAACAATAAACCATCCTACTACGAACGGAAAATGAAAACGTCGGCAGACCCCACGTTCCTGGGGAATCGATGTAATGCAAAGCCGCCGGCAAGCAGTGGCCTACATTAAGGTCACGGCGCACATGAAGTGCATGTCAATACATTCATGTTACTTCCTATAATATATGCAGCAGTACACCATCCATACTACTAACGGTAAAAAGAAAAAAACAGATTCATGCGCACAAACAATCTGGTAACCAGAGAGCAATGCATTCGCTAACAGATCATATAAATATGAATGAAAGCTTTCAATAAAATTTCAGTTCCTACTCGAGCGGTGGGTTTCCGTCTTTCTGTCCTCGTCCAAGTAGTTGGCTGGAACCCTTCCTGGCCATAATTAATTACTCTCTGAAAATTTCGAATACCTCACGCTTGCCATGAGGAGACGCTCGGTAAGGGAGAAAACGCGCAAAAATGGGGGGGGACCCTTAAGCTTCGCCTTTAAGAGTTGAACGCGATAGCGATATCCTGTCCCTAGTGCCTACTTCAGTCACTTAGTGCGTACTGTGTAATTGGTAGCATGTTTTAAACCATGAGCAATTATGCGCGGGAAATCTTTGCGAACTTGCTATGCACCCAGTACGTGGTCTTAAGGGAATACGTGCAGTAACGTGTGTGCCTTTTGTAATGGGTCCAAGGCTTTGAACCCCAATGTCGTTATGATATTCACATCTTCTGACGCCCGATGGCAATGTACACTTGTACCACGTAATATAACTACGATATTGCATGTTGTATTGTGACGCCTGCATACAGGATACGTGTGTTTGTAAAGCATGAAAGTTATTCTCAATGCATTTCCAAGAAGAGGAAGTTTTTTTATGCGTAATCCAAAGCAGAAGCGTGGCTCTGTGGTAGAACACCTGCTTGCCAAGCAAACGGCCTGGGTTCCATCCTCACTCGGACCTAGTAATTTTTATTAGTCATTTTATTGACATCTTTCTCGATTTTTCGGTCACGGACAAGATGATGATTTTTCGCTCACAATCAACGACGCCGTCGCCGCTGACACCAACGCCGACGCCAGAATTTCTGCGAAACGAGCTCTTTAAGGCTATCGCGTTAAAAATAAAAATGCGGGGTGCGACACTACCTTGAAATTTTCGTACAAAACGTAGTGACGTCATAGATTTTGACGGCATCTACATTAGAGCTGTTCACGGGTTTGTTTTCTGAGCCCGGCCAATGCCACCTAGAAAATAATTTCAGGCCTGCTCACTGACGCCGTGACGTCACGCGCCTTGACCAAACGAGCGCGCACGGGAGGCTGGGAAGCCATTGTCACCATGTCCGTGAAAATATAAAACGTTTGCGGCGAGTTTTGCTTGTGCAACAGCATAATTTTGCCTTTTGCGTCGGCTTTGGCGCTGGTTTAAGGAATGTATTACGCTTTAAAGTTTTTGGTGATTTATGTGTAAGCCATTTATTATTCCACTTAAAAATAAAAAAACAAATATTGTACGCTATCGTACGAGTGACGGATGTATAACAGCAATGTTTTTATTGCACAGCAAAGCGGCAAAATAAATAGGGTATGTTTTATTCATTCTTTATTTACACATACACACATTACACACTGTGCAGAAGATTGAGCGCTTTTGTATTCTCGTGCCGGTTCTTGGATCGGTGTACTTGGTAGTCGCCCTTAGTATTCCGACTTGAAGTTGAGCTGACAAACCTGAACATCATTTAGAAAGTGATTTCTCACAGGCTTTCTGCTCCACATGCCCCTTATTGACTAAAATACAAAAATGGTAGTCTTTGAGGTGTCTCCAGGCATCCAAATTAGGTTGAAGAGCAGCAGTACATTTTTCAAGAAAATAAATTGGGCGAAGGTGCTGGCGAGACTTGCGCATAATTATAATATTATTATCGCAAAAAAGTGGTCGGAGCAGCGGTAACAAATACTACGTTGTACACGACAGATTCACAACGTTACGCACCAGCCCCCCCTTCCCTTTTCCCAACAAAGTAACCGGAGCTGTTACAATAAGCGCGCGGTGCTACGCGCAAATAGCGAAATGCTTACGGACCCTGAAGGAAAAACGCCTCTTCTGAGAATATATTGCCACGCGCGTTTAATGCTCCATTTTTATATGTTCGCGGTGCGAGCAGCGGAACGTAAAACGCATCTCTCGCTCCGCTTGTGAAGTCGGTTGAGCGGAGCGTGAAGGTGCGCCTACTTCTTTTCGCCATCATTTTGCAGCCAAGCAGACCACGTCTCGGCAAACGCGCTCGTCAAAAGCGCGAAATCTATGCAGTTCCTAGGACGGTCTCGGGACGCTACGTTATCGCGGGGGTCCGCGACACTTAGCTAAAAGTGTCTAATGTCAAGGCTTACGCTAACAAATCAGAAGCGCACGCGACATCATTCCACAGAAAGAACCGAACGTGTTAGAGGTGGTGCTCTAAAACAAATGAAGAACATACCTTCGAATCACGCAGAGAACGCATATCGATGTCATTCCAATGAACGGCACGCTCTCGTTTCGCTTGTTGGTCGACTTTGGGGAATGAAAGCACTCGAAGCTCCGGTACATTGTGAATAGCGGCGACAGTCGGGCCCGCAGCACTGCCCCATTGGCAGAGCTTGCAGGTGTACACTACGCGAACATTAAGTGAACGAACCACATGATATCACCACGGAGCACTTCACAGACGCAGAGAAAACACGGCCATCTTCATGCAGTCGCCGAAGGAAACACCAGCACACCACGACAGGCTTCGCCAGGCTTAGCAATCCTGCTCTACTCAACGGCGGGAGCATGCATGCGCACGTCTACTCGGCAGCAGACGAGGTTCAAAACTGAGTCACGTCAGACGCCGTGCCCGGAGTAGTGAGCAGGCCTGAATTATTTTTCTAGGTGGCGTTGGCCCGGCCCGGGCCCGCTGACTACGTCGAAACCCACCTGAACCCGCCCGGCCCGGCCCGGCCTGGCCTGACGAAGAAAAGAGAAGCCCAAGCACTGCCCGGTCAGGCCTGCCATTGCGAAGGTTTGCTGCGGAGAAGAGATATTGTTTTCCGATAACGTGGTATTTTAGTCCACCTATCAAAGTGAAACATAAGCAAACTACGCAGGACCGGTACTATATACACAGATTACATGTTGTCGTTCAAAAATAACAACCTGTTCAATTATTCGGGCTTCAGTGAAGTGCGTCGCTCCTGCATCACATATCGCGCCGAACATTAATTCCGTTCGCGGCTCGCACTGGTACCCAGAATTGCCAATATCTTTTTCGCAAGCTTAGCAAGCTTGGGATATTGAGTCTTCTTGTTCGTGCAAAAGTATAGTACCTCATATGCAAGACAGGATGATTATTTCGTGGTTAGAGAATCCCAAAGACCATATGTGGTCACCGCTACGTGCTCGAAAATACTTTCGGCACAACACCTATACTTTTGGCTTGACTCGGGAGCTGCACCTGGACCCGATAAAGAACAGCCACGGCCCGAGGAAAGAAGACGGTGGCCTGCCCGAGCCACGCCGATGGACCGGGCCGGGCTCGGACTTTCGGGCCACCCGGAGCCCATGCACAACTCTAACCTACAATTACTTGGTCTGATGCGGTACTTAATCGGTAAAAATGTAAAGTGGAGTAAATTGTCGCCTGAGAGAGCTATAAACCTAATATGCCATGCTTGAGGGAATTTCGTTTGGCGAGTGTCACAAAAGCACGAAAAAAGTCAGTTTCGCCGCATGGGCCAAACAAGGAATGCGATAGACAGAAATTGGAATGTCACACGAAGAACGACAAACAGCTCGATACTTGCAGCGCGCCACTGCAGCATAAAGAAGCACGCTGGAAAAGGGCACACAGGTATACACAGGAAAAGTGGGAACTAACAACTGTCACAGTGGTTACGTCTTGGTGCTTGAGTAGAGCGCTGCAAACATCGACAATGCAGAACCCGACACTCTTAGACAGACAGACAGACAGACAGACAGACAGACAGACAGACAGACAGACAGACAGACAGACAGACAGACAAAGAACTTTAATTGATCCTGAGGAGGTTTAGCGGGAACCCCTATCGGGCACCCGCGGAAACCCCTGGCCGCGTCCAAGTCGGGGCTGGGACACCGTGACGTTCCGCCCGTTCTTGGGCCCTCTGCATTGCCTGGATTTGTGTATCGAGCAATGAGGTCCGGGAGTGCGCCTTCCCAGTCGGCTTCGCTGGAAAGAGTGCGGTTAGGTAACGCGGGGCATTGCCAAAGCGTGTGCGCTAAGGAGGAATAAGTTTCATTGCAGTCAGGACAGCTTGAATCAACCTCTGTAGAAATACGACTGAGAAAGCTCCCGGAGGGGAATGAGCCCGTCGGGAGCATTTCTAAGTGTAACTGACTGAGACCTATCTAACTTGGGGTGCGGGAGAGGATAGGACCTTTTACTAAGCCGATAGTGAGAGGTGATTTCGTTAAACGTAAGGAACGGATCGTTAAGCTGTATTTCATCCTGTCCCCATAAGGCCTGCATGCCGGCGTGATCAGTGAGATCTCGCGCATGGTCATGGGCAAGCCCGTTGAGGTTAGGTGTGATCTGATGGACGTCCGCACCCAGATGGGCGGGAAATCGAGAGAGGAAGTGAGCGCCAGAGTTTTTTCTTTTTTTCCAGAATGGAGGCAGCCTCTCGCGCTCTTAGATATTTCTTTTAAATGCGAATGCATTTCTTAGTCGGGCTATGTCAGGCATCCGGCGTTGTGGCATCCGCGGCAGGTGTTATCTCCCCCGCTCTCACTCCCTCTCCCGTAGCAACAGCTGCGGGCGCGCGCGCTTATCCTCGCCCCTAGCAACCGGAGCAGGTGGTGCGGGCGGGGCAGCGGAGAGTGAGTGGAGAGGAGGAGCGCGCTATGGTGTGTGAGGGCGCTCGCATCGCGGGAGCTCGGCGGAGCTCCCGCGATAAAAAAAAGCAAAAAAAGAAACAAAAAAAAAACAGGCGCTGCGCCGTGCTCCCGACGGGGCTGCAGAAATTAGGCGCCTTGTCCTTCTTCGAACCACAACCACCATATATAAATGGAGTGAAGCGCGCGCGAAATGCATTCGCATTTCCTCACGATTCCCCTTCGGGGAGGTGGGGGGCATTTTTTTTCTTTTAAACTGCGGCGCGTGGAGTGACCCCTCTGTGTCTCCTGCCACGTGGTGGCGCTTGACGCAAGCATGCAGTAGCGCGCATCAAGGCTAGAGTGTTCTAGTACACTCTGTCAGGGTACCCTAGTATGGAGACACCGTGCATGGAGGAAAGGCCATGGATGCGATATGTGCCCGGTAATCTTTTAAGGCGAAAGCCTTTAAAGGGCCCCTCACCAGGCCCCATAACAAATTTTAGTTAGACGCTGGCAGTTGTTGTGTGTCCGATGAGGAGCATTATGCCACAAGAATGTTTTAAATCGGTGCATTAGGCGCTGAGAAAACCGATATTTTGATGCGGCGCGAAACCATGATGCGAGGAGGCGAGCTCGAAACCCTTGCCGCTCGGCCCGCGTAGCCTTCGCAAGCCAAATCTCTTCCCTACTTCTCCGGCATGCGAGCGAGGGCAACACGTCATGGCACGCAAGGTTACGTGTGCATAACGTGCCGGGAAGCCCAGCCCCCCGGGCACGCGTGCGGCGTTGTTTTGTTGACCAGCGTTATTTTGTGGTCTATTGCCTGGTTCTGCGGGATCGAGGCCTCGGTGCGCGTTCGTTTCACTTTTCACTGGCACGAGAGCGGCGGTAACATGAGCCAGTGCCGCATTTACGTTTACTTGGACGCGGTAGAATAAATGAGCATAATGAGTGCTCGAAAGCGCCAGAACATTACTTTCGTTTCCAGGGCTGGCGTCTGCTCGATGCGCTAACCGCGGGGACACGAACGCATGCGAAACGGAGGCACATTAGCCCTGCATATCGCTGCAATTCACTGAACAAAAATGAAAAAGACGCACACATTCCCCTTGTGCGTCTCATTATTTTTCTCGAGTTTTATTCATCTGTTCAAGCAACAAATTCCACAAACTGCACATGTCGTGTCAAATAATTTTCGCAGTGTCACGTGCTACTGCTGTCGCCGTCAGTGCACAGCTGTCTACATAGGCGACCGACGTCACAGCACTGCCATCTGCGTAGGGCCATTCCGCCGTGTACGTCATCCCCTCATTCTCTACGCGCGAGCACGCGAAAGTAAGGGCAAGCAGCGTTCAGCTTGAAATTTGACGCATTTCCGCGGATCGTAGCGTTCCAAAATTTGGCAGACGTTATCGTGAACGCTCAATGTATGAATTGCGCTCGTCAGCTCAAAATTGTCAAACCTGGTGAGGGGCCCTTTAATATCTCATGCTCACATTCGCCCGTCCATCCGGCGTCCGTCCATCCATCCGTCCGGCGTCCGTCCGTCCATCCGTCCGTGTCCGTCCGTCCGTTCATGTTCGTCCATCCGTCAGTGTCCGTCCATCCATCCGTCCGTCTGTCCGTCCGTCCGTCCGTCCATCCATCCGTCCGAGCGCTGGCACGGAGCCAGCTGGCTGCCGGGGTGCGCAAACGGACGCCGGTCGCGTAAGGCTCTACAGCGCTCGCGCTTTGCTTGCGTAGCGTCGCTGTGGCCAGAGTTTGCAATCATTCTGACCGACGCCGTCTCAATGGACACATGCGTTCGCGGAACACCCTTTGGAATTTACAAAATGTCCGTCAATTTAAGCGCGGGATCGTGGATGGCGTTTGCGCGTTGCGCAAAGCGCGAGAAAATACGAACGCCTGCGAACGTAGGAAGATTAGTCTCGCGTCTCGCTGTAATTCGCGGTAAAAAATTAAAAACAAAAACACACACACATTCGTTTGTCTGCCATCCCACTGAGAGTGTAAAAGAAAAGAGACATGGCATAGTCAGTCGAATGGCCACAAGCTTTCGCCGAACACACTTTGGAATGTACAAAGTGTCCTTCAATTTTTTTTATGGCGAAAGCCATAAATGTATGATGCTCACGTCCGTCCGTCCGTCCGTGTCCGTCCATCCGTCCGTCCGTCCGCCCGAGCCCTGGCACGGAGCCAGGTGGCCGCCGGGGTGCGCGAACGGACGCCGGTCGCGTCGGACTCCACAGCACTCGCGCTTTGCTTGCGTAGCCTCGCTGTGCCCAGCGTTTGGATGATGATGACCATGATAAAAGGTTTAATAATTAAAAAAATTACGCCATCTCCCGCTAAAGGGAACCATGTGTAGATGTGAAGCAGCGGGCGCTAACACTTACACTGGCGGCGGCGTTGACGCTGGCGCTCATCGCGGCGGTGTTTCCTGCTGGAACATGCCAATCGCTGCTAATGGCCAATGAGAGACAGAAGACTCCGACTGGACACAGAGACCCGCAGTCCGCTTTTAGTTAACGCGCACGCTGAGGAATTTTTATTGTTCAACAACGCACAGGAGAAATCTCCCACCGGCACTACCTTGCAGGTCAAGATCCAGTGCCCTATATACGGGGTAGCCAGTGAACGGTTGTGCAGCGCGAGCAGTCGGTTTTTTCAACCAAGAAACTCGCTAGCAGACGCTGCCTGCGTCGGCGTCGTGAGGCGAGCGAGGGGGGGGAGCGTAGGAGAGGAGAGAAAGGGGGGGACGCGCATGCGCAGTGGGGATGTGGACGCCGCGGGAAGGGATGCCTGGAGGAGAGAGCGGGGAGCGTAGGAGGGGAGAGAGGGAGGGGACGCGCATGCGCAGTGGGGGGTGAGGACGCCGCGGGGAGGGATGCCTAGGAGAGAGAGGGGGGAGCGTAGGAGAGGAGAGAGAGGGGTGACGCGCATGCGCAGGGGGTGTGAGGACGCCGCGGGGAGGGATGCCTAGAGGAGAAAAAGGGGGTGCGTAGGAGAGGAGAGAGAGGGGTGACGCGCATGCGCAGTGGGGGGTGAGGACGCCGCAGGCAGGGATGCCCACAGGAGAGAGGGGGGAGCGTCGGAGGGGAGAGAGGGAGGGGACGCGCATGCGCAGTGAGTGTGTGGTCGCCGCAGGGAGGGATGTCTAGAGGAGAGAGAGGGGGGAGAGGAGGTTTCTTATCTTTATTTTTTAAAGGATTTGCGCATGCGCAGTAAGGGTGGTCGGCCGCAGTCACCACCACCACCGGATTGAACTTCGCCATAGACGCTTCGCATCTAAAAATCACGCCATATCCACGAAGTGAATGATGATGAGTGGGCGAAGCTCCGGAGGTAATCTGGTAAACCGTGAATCCTCCGTACATCTTTCCCACACGATCATCATACACAGACCTGACACAGTAACGCGGGGGTGTGGTGTGATTATATGTACAGTATATACACAATGTTTTATTATTTTCATATTGATAAAGTATATACACAATGTTTTATTATTTACATATGGGGTAGATGATAATTTTGTTCAAGAGCTCTACGGACCACAAAGAGGGGTTTGCCCTGATTTTGTTTTAGTCATATATGATGTTAAGCTCAGGGGAACGTTTCCCTTAGAGTATAACGGCCTTGTGGTCCGTAAAGTACAAAGCCAAGAGATCGTGAATTGGATGTAGTCTAAAGTTCGAGAAGGCGATGTCTATACAAGTTCCCCTGAAGGTGGTGGGACGTTTGCCGCCGCTTCCGGCGTCCTCAACCCCCGGGTAGCAGCTTGTTGTCGGCGTTGCCGTTTTGCCTTTCGAGGGCGAGAGCGCGTTCACGATCGTTTTCATCCATGGCAGAAAGGGTATATGTGGTCTGGAACGCGCTTACTCTTCATGGTCATGAGCGTCATCGTCATCGTTATGACATAGTGGGTAAATTCCATGTGCAGAGGTGGCTACGACGCGACGCCGGACTTGCCTATGCTACAGTGCCTATGCCCTAAGGAGCTTCGCCCCTAAAAGGAAGAAATGGGAGGGGCAAATGTCAAGGGTGGTTTCCCCATTCCAGGACACCACTGGCCGCCGCTGCTCGCCCGGCTTCATCCAGGAGACCCCTTTGGGTCGGCAGGTCAGTTCGGGCGAGGACGGCCTCCCAAGGCTCCCCCACCATCGTGAGTATCAGAGGCCACTGTGCCTGCCTTGGTCTGCTACAACATTTCCAAGTGACATGTTGCAACGTCGGTCTCGACTCGCCCCACGGAAATTTGTTTACATATACATTGGGGTTTATGTGATGTAACCTTTCCAACTGTGGATAGGTGTTAACCTGAATTTGTTTATGACGGCGAGCTTCGTCGACTTTAACCCTTTGTAGGTCGTCCTATATTTTTGACACGGTGATATCAAAAGCGGCCGTGCTTTATTGATATAAACGAGAAAGAAATAGTATGAAACAAATTTCATATATACATTTATATATATATGCACGTATATATATATTTATATATATATATATATATACGTGCGAGCGAGCGGACGGGAGAGTGGGGCGCAGGGAGGAGAGAGAGCAAACACACCTCCTCAACCTATCCTCATCTCCGCGGACGACGCCGGATGCCTGACATAGCCCGACTACGAAATGCATTCGCATTTAAAAGGTGGCAGACTTTGGGGACACCGCCGGGCCATAGAAGCCATGGAAAGACGAGGAGTCGTCACTGCAAGTGGAGCCACCGCTAAGCGTGTTCCTAGGTAAAACTCTTTAGTTTCGGCGACTAGAAGAGAGCAACGTTGCTATATTGTTTTGTGCTTGTTATATCTGTCTAGACCAGATACATGCATGAATTTACACAACCACAAGATAACATCACTAAGGAACCGCTGAACTCTATAATCAGACTATGAATATAGCATGCCATAGTCCGCTATTCCCCGAATTGTGATACCTAGAAGCTTCGCATATCCCATTTGTACATCGTACGCAAGAATTTTACACGCAAGTGTTACGCTGACCAGACGGAGCGCGTGCGAGTGTCTACTTCCGACGCTGAGCAAAGCTAGAAGGAACACGAGCGCAACAAAAGAATTGAAGGACACTTTGTAAATTCGAAAGTGTGAAAGCCGAACACACTGTATAGTCCGACGCTTGGCGCGAGCACACTTTACGACGTCGGTCGCGAACACACGCTGGTCGCGACCGACGGGACCACCGTCCGTTGGCTTGCCTCGGCGGCAGCCGATTCGTCCTCCGACATGCTGCATTACGCACCGGTGACGTTACCCAGACTCCACCGCGTCCGCGTCTCTCCGTGACGAAGAGACGCCAAGCGTGCTCGAAAGCGCATGCGTCAAGGCCCCGAAGTGCGGCGCACGCTCGGTTTTCGGCTCAACGTAACGTGGCCAACCTGGCGTCGCCAACTTCGGCCGCCACTGGCTCGCGCGAACGCTGAAGGAGCGTTGCCGCGCGTGCTGCTGTGCCATCACGTGATTGCTGAGAGAGGGTGAGAGGGAGAGGCCAGAGCTGGCACCGTTCCAGGGCACAGATGGAGGGACGGACGGTCACGAGTATGAGACATTGAAAGCTTTCGCCTTAATACGTTGATCTGGGCGAGTTGGTGCGTATTTACTCCGTTCATGACAAGCGAAAACGACGAAAACGAAAGAAACACGTACAGCAAGACTGGCGCTGAACTTTAAACAAGCGCTTATGTAAACAGAACAATCATACATGATCTGCACATCAAGTGCGTATGCACATATCATACAAATGACTGGGTAAGGCATGCGTTCAAGATTATGCAATCAATCCGTTCACGTGTGTATATTTCTCGAAACACAGTGAAACCTCGGTGATACGATCACAGCTCATACGAATTTCGGAGTGATGCGAATTTTTACTATTTTAGCGCACTGTTAAACAATACAGAGGACAGAAGAACGGCACGGACATAGCGGTTTGTCCGTGTCCTTCTTTTATCCTCTGTCTTGCTTAATTTTGTCCTGAACTATCAAAATCTGCTGTGTAATTGTGAGCAGTGGCAACGGCGACGGCAAAAAGAGTTGGCAAAAACCCACTGAGCGCCTTGGCCAATGGGCCAAGGCCCATTGGCCTGCAATGTAATGGAGTACGGTTGTTGCGAACCGATTTTCACCACGTGACGTTTGATACGAACGTACGTTACCGCCCAGGTACGAAGGGGTGCTGTATGCGCTGTCGCAGAAGACGCGCCAAGCACGTGCGTCTTCTGCGACAGCGCAGAAGACGCACGTGCTTTTTGTGGTCTTGATCTCTCGCGTCAAAGCGCTTCTTCTGTTACTTTCGCCGCAGTACGCCGGTGTCATGCGAAAAATTATACTAAAATTTGGAAGAGGCTGGTGTCGCGGGTCGCAATGCACCTGGTTCATTAATTAAACACACGCGCACGGGCCGCATATTTGTAAGTGCTGGTATGATTGCTGACATCTAAAAGCTTAACTGGGAATCATTCAGAATTCTTCCTGACGTTGCTGCGGCCATGAAAAACAATAAATAAAAATGTACGCCAGCTTTCTTCTGTCGAATGCTGACCTTCTATGCTTTGTGGTAATACGAATTTCGGATAATACAAATATTTTTGGTGGTCCCGTTTGATCCGTATCACCGAGGTTTCACTGTAAATGCCATTTTTAACAGCGAAGCTGTTTCGGGACTTACTATATCCGCTGGGTGCCTGCGGTCGTTGCGCGCAACACACAGCTGGTAACCCAGCAGGTTCCCGATGAGTCACGTGGTTTTGCGGTGTGGAGAGGGTGAGGCTCGGTAGGAAGGAGAAAGGGCTGCATCTCGCTGTGAGGTGCGAGAGAGGCTCGCGCGGAGGTGGAGAAGGTGAGGGTGCCGCTTTGCGCTCGCGAAGGGAGACTGTGTATGCAAAGACGCCTCGTCAAACTTCCTTGGCGAGGCGGGCAAGTCATGCACAGCAGCAGCGCTTGCAACGCTGATTGCGTTCTAGCGCAGCCGCGATAGTAGACAGTCAACATCCCTAGAGACTTTGCGTGCAAGCTTCTACGTGCAAGCACTGCGCAAGGGTGTGACCTTCATCGTGCAAGCACTGCGCATGCGAGAATGTAGCGGACGCACGTTGGTCTTACGAACGTACACGATACTGTAAAATACCACTTCAGCGAACGTCACTTGACTGAACTGTTCAGTTGAACGGACTTTTTTTAAATCCTCCACCAAAACGCCATTGGACCCAAAGCTAACGCATTTCAGTTTACCGAAATTATTGCAGAGCGCTTTTCATTCTACTAACATATCTTGTGACACCATCCATTGCCTCTGACGTCATGTTGATCGGAAATAGTCTGAAAGACCGGGTACAAACAGGGCTTTGCGTTTTGCAGACAATGTCACCTGTGGCTCTCTCGTTGAGTTATGCGACACTCTGTCTACAGAAGAGCTTGGAGCGAGCGTCCTCCCCTCCGGAAGGAGAAGAGAAGGAGGAGGAAGTAACCCTTGCAGATGAATTACCAATAATGTCAACACTTCGCTGGCGAGCAGAGTGTTGTGCCGGAGAAGGTTTATGAGAGCTCGGGCACACTGACTCAATTCATGACCACTGCAGTATTAACTGCGCAACAGCACAGAAGATTACCAAATTTTTCAAAGTATATTCAATAAGCAGAAATTTCGCACTCAATAAGTAGCATTGCAAATAAAAGGTTTCAAATTTCATTTCAACAAATGACGCTTTCTTTAGCTCGTGATGACAAGTTTGAGCTTCTCTGTTTCAGTTCAGCGAACTTTCCCTTTAACGAAGTTTTCTCTGGGGTCCCTTGCAGTTCCTTGATGTGAAGTTTCATATATTTCATATTTATTATTTTTTGCGTGGGTTTCTTGCGCACGTAGAAATCATCACGCGGGGGTGTCGCGAGATGAAGGACAAGCGATAGCTTGATCGCGGTATCACGTGATATAGAGTTACGTGAGCACTCGTGGCGTGCGTCGTGTAGAGTCGAGCGCGGTTTGAAGGTTACTGCGCGAATGTCGATCAAGAACTACAACAGCGCCACGGTCTAGAATCTCTTTTTGAGGACATTGTCTTTTCGGTGTGTGCAGACATGAGTTCAGAAGAACTTTTGAAGAAATGTCTTCACGGAAAAACGCAAAACACGAACCGCTTTAATGGTATGCTCTATCAGCGCGTCCCGAAAGATGTCTATGTAGGCCTGCGCACTGTTTTGTTTGGCCTATAAGACTTTGTATATCACTTCAACAATGGATATAGTGGCACGCTAGGCATCTTAAGGCAGGCTGGCGTCGACCCTAGCTACTACACCACAGTAGCTTGCCTCAGCAGGGACCGAGCACGCTTGAGGAGCGCCAAATGCAGGTCAACGGGCGACCGAAAACAAGCCCGAAAAAAAAACAACGAGTCGCTAAACGTTCTCACAGGGAACTTGTAGCAGCTAAGGAGGGACCCAGCTACGAGCCTGGCGGTTTTTAGCCTTCCACGACTATCTAATGATGCGTATAGCACGTTTCGAAAACTTTACTGTTGATTTTCTCAAAACTCCATTTTCATTTGTCTTTTGTTACGCCAAAGGTCGTAACTTAAGAATAAACCAATACATTTCTTTGAAACTGGCCATGCTTATTTTTTCAACACCATTCTGTGCAATAAACTAGGATAATTGATATCGATGTACAAGTTTTGATGTTATAAGACTTAGACTGAAATGTGACCGCCTGAAATTATAAAATTTTTGGTTTTTCGGCTATAAAAAAACCTCATTTTGTAGATAGTGCAAAGATCCTAGTTCTCTGCACAGCCTGCATATATAGCTATACTGCTGCCAAGCCATTTTCGTCTAGTATGAGAAGATCATGACTTATGACCATTCGTGTGATGGTCACATTTTGGGTAATTCCTGTTATTAAATGGTGATCAGATTTCAATTTTTTGGTTTAACATAATTAAAGGGTCTTTTTAAACAGCCTTTCTTATGGCAAATACAAAGCAATCAGTTTAGAATCAAAATCTAAAAAGTTTTCCAAAAAGGAGACAACATACTTAACAGCTATCCCAGCAGCAACGTAAAAAATGAGGCTAGCGAACCGAAATTATGATGAAGCCATCCCCAATTGATTCTATATGCCTGCAGGGCTGGTCTGGCGATATCTCCCATGTGTGAGTTTTGTTTAGAATTTGAATCAATACAGCACTATTTCTATGATGTCTCCTCTATATATTACAAAGAAAAAAAATCACGCCATATCCACGAAGTGAATGATAATGAGTTGGCAAAGCTCGATCGTTTTCATCCATGGCGTGAAGAGAATGTGTGATCTGGAACGCGCTTATACTTCATGGTCATCAGCGTCATCGTCATCCTTATGACGTGTAGTGGGTACATTCCACTATACTGGAACGCGCTTATACTTCATCGAAAGGGAGAGTTGGGCTAGTTGGTTGGAGTTCATAGTGAACAGCGCAAAAAACACGACACAAAGAAGAGACTCGTGTCTCTTCTTTGTGTCGACAACGAGTCTCTTCTTTGTGTCGACACAGCGCTCGTGTTGTGCAGTCTCTTCTATGTGTCGTGTTTTTTGCGCTGTTCACTATATATACTTCATCGTTATGACGTGTAGTGGGTACATTACACTATACTGCGTCATCGTCATCTTTATCACGTGGAGTGGGTACATTCCACTACACGTGGCTACCTACCTACTACTACTACTACTGCTACTACTACAGAGGAGGGACAGACCCACATCCTAAGGAGCTTCGCCCCTAAAATGTTGGAAAGTGAACCCACTTCATGGTCATCAGCCTCATCGTTATCACGTGTAGTGGGTACATTCCACTATACTGCGTCATCGTCATCTTTATCACGTGGAGTGGGTACATTCCACTATAGATGGCTACCTACTACTACTACTACTACTACTACTACTACTACTACTACTACTACTACAAAGGAGGGACAGACCCACACCCTAAGGAGCTTCGCCCCTAAAATGCTGGGGTACAACTTAACAGTAACTAATATAATCACCGTTGGTGCTTCGTCTCTGCGCTTCAACCACGGGAATGTTTTTGATGCTGTTTGTGCTATCCTTAATGAAACAACGCGAATGCGATCTTAATTTCTTACTTGCATACCTATAATTGTAGTACCAATGAATGAATAAAAATCAATAAAAAAATTAAGGATGGTGGGTTACACTTCTTAATTTCATTATAACAATCTTTCATTTATACGTTTGCCTGTCTTTTGCCTTTCACATTCAGTCGTTCATATTTAAAACTTCGCGCGAGGAATTATTGACCAGTCGCCCAGTGTGGGTATAAGCCACGTGCAACGGCGAAAAAGGAATTTTTATTCACGCCACATGCTTGCATAAAATAGCTCACAGAATGGGTCACAGTAGGTTGACAGTCAGTGTTTTACATTTCCACAGGATCCGTACAGTATACTAAGAAATACTGCTTTACATAATCATATTCAATGTAATGCCACACAACAAAGAGTATCACGTTATGCGTAGGCCATGTATCGAGCCGCACAGCAGTCGAACTCTACTGTTAACGACTTGCTCAAAAGCACAAGACCACCCTTTTAGAAACTCTTCTTCCCTTAGCAAAAACAACTCTGCTTCCAAGTGGTCTGTAACGACAATGTACGTTCGCGACAGGATTGGCCACTATTCCTTGGGGCCTTGGCTTGGCTCACTGCTTACCCGCCATTTTCCCACAAAGAAACTTATCAACAGAGGACTGCGCGCGAATGGAGCCAGCTCTGCAAGGATTCCCTGGTCAGCCTTATTCGTTATATTAACAGGAGCGGCACAAGTTTCTCTATCACTTGCCCATAAAATGGGAGTGCGACCTTTGTATTAACACTGTTCTGGGAAAACGCAAGAAGACATCAGTGGCACAAATATTAAACTATAAAATAGGAATTCGAGTACAAGATGTTGTATTTCCTTTTTAGCCTAATAACGAGGCCTAAACCGGCGTGAATTTCCTTCCAAAATGAGACGGGATCCACGGCAATTTCTTGTGAATGTTGCGGAAAAATAGTTGCGGAGACAAAATGTTTTCATGAAATGTGTAAGACGCGAATGCGCTTGCCCATTACCAAACCCACTCTTGAGTTCCTGCGTACGTGTTGATCAAAGACTCAAAAATTGCAAACTTGCGTAGGTCCTCAAACTGTCTTGCAAGGCGTCTTCCAATTCTAAAGCTTTGTAATGTGATAGTAAAAGTGAGACTGAATGCCGCAGTAATTAGCACAGAAAAACCATTTTTCCCATGTTAGTAAATTAGAGAAAATTACGGTGGCCTGAGCTTGTTGGTTGCAAATTGCGAGGAGGGTTCCGGCGAACTCGTTGAGCGAGACAGGGCATGACCGTTATGCAGTCGTTATATCATATGGGCATGGCTGACCCACAAAATAAAGAAAATAGCTAAGATAGACTATATCGAAGTTGTATGTTCTGCAGCTAAAAATATTATTCAATGTGTGCGGAAGTCAAGCATAACGGTGAAAGGAATCAATGCAACGAGAGAGAGAGAGAGCGCGCATTTATTAGAAGGCCGAGACGTCGAGCTGAGCTGTGCGCCCTGGTCTGCTACTCAGCCCAGGGGAAAAGGGAAAGAGAGGAAAAGAATGATAAAGATGGTGACGTGGACAGGAAGAGGTGATGCGTATGTACAATAACCACGTACCACAGTGGTCTTCTGAAAGTCTGGTGTCAAGTGCAGTACCTTCGAGAAAATCTATAAATGCCCTTGTATAGCAGTCGTTGATGCTGTCTGGTGGGACACTGCGGACAATAGGTTAGTTTCACTTAGTGTGTTGACACCGATGCCGGCAAACGTTGAAGCCAGCGTCTTCCGTTAGGACCCCTGCAGAGGGCAGTCGCACAATAGATGTGTTACAGTCTCAACCATTTGACAGCGCTCAAAGTTCGCGCTGTCAGCACGGCTGATAAGTTGCGCGTAGCGTCGAATGATGGTGACGCCTAGTCGAATCCAAGTTTGCAGACTGACGCACGTGGTGTCGCTTTATTTGAGCCGGGAGTTGGAAAGTCATGTGGGGGTCTGTTTCCGCAGACGCCTATGCCGGTGGTCTGTGTTAGACCAGTAAGTTGTGAACTGTTGCACAAAGGATCTCAACAAAGAGTTCAAGTCACTTCGCGAGCACAAAATTTTTACGTGGACGGCCCTGTTATCTACAATAGTTTTGCTTCATCGTCATACAGCATGTTGCCTGCCAAGCCACAGTGTCCAGGTACCCTTTGGACGATCAGCGAGTGACCATTCCGTTGCGTGAGATCGAACACCTGTATGATTTCGGAAGCCAATACGTAATATTGTCCTCTTCATGAGCATGAATTGAGAGCTTCAAATGCAGATTTCGCACCAGAAAGTGTTATCCACTTGCGTGGTGCTTGGTCGGATATAAAGCGAACAGCTTCTCGCATAGAAACCAGTTCTGCTGCTCTATATGATGAGTTATGGTCTAACCTGCACTGCCGGCAAATATCAAGTTGAGCGATCACAAAAGTGGCAGTCGATACGCACGGACTCACAGACACATCAGAGTAAACGAGCTTAGCGTACTTGACTGAGCGATACAACGAAGGAAACAAAGAACACAACGAAAAATACAGCGCGTGCTGAACTGGAATCATAGACACATTTACATTATTATGTGGTCAAGGATACATAAGATAAACGGGCAAATGCCTCAACGACCGGACAAGAGAGCATGCGGCATCATGAGGAAGAACTCCTACTGGACATCTCGCGTTCCACGATCACCACTGTCAGTACACTGCCAAACTGCATGCCATCTAGATTTTAGCAACAAGCAAGGGCAATCTCACGTGCTAAATTTGAAGCCATGGTCATTGACGAAAGCGGACAATCGTGCTGCAGTACGCCACACACACTATCAATGGAAAAAAAAAACAAAAAAGATTCATAAGCTCAAGCAAACAGCCTGGTAACCAGTGAGCAATACATTCACGAACAAATGCCATAAATATGAACAAAAGGTTTGAATAAAAGTTCAGTTCCTAGTCCGGTGGAGGGTAGTATGACGTTCTGTTTTGGTACAAGTTGTTGGCTGGAACCCTCCTCACTGTGGTTATTTACTGTCTCAAAATTTCAAAATCATCACGCTTGCCTCGAGGAGACGCTTGGTAAGGGAGAAAAGGCACAAAAATAAAAATGCGGGTAGCGACGCCACCTTGAAATTCCCCGAATCACCGACTAATCAAACCACTGCAATAAATACTACAGAATGGCATCGACATCAACAGGTGAGTGTCAAGCGAGTGAGTGTTTTCGTGAGACACAAGCCAGTGGTAAGCGGGCACCCTTAGCCAGTTCACTTCTCAAGCGACAGACTGTGCCTGTCGCGTTTCTGAAGCACTGTGTGGTAGTGTATGCATGTACTGGGGCTTGCACAGCTTTTCGTTTCTCTCTTCCAATGGCGATGCTTTGAAAGAGTGCACATCCAGTACCAGTGTTTACTATGTCCACGTTGATGCATCCAGTACCAGTGTTTACTATGTCCACGTTGATGCATCCAGTACCAGTGTTTACTATGTCCACGTTGATGCATCCAGTACCAGTGTTTACTATGTCCACGTTGATGCATTCAGTACCAGTGTTTACTATGTCCACGTTGATGCATCCAGTACCAGTGTTTACTATGTCCACGTTGATGCATCTTTGCTCGGCACCCACCATATGATGTGTCCAGTTACAAACTTCTACAGCTACGAAAAAGATATAATCATGATCATGGACGGTAGTCATCGGCATGGAGATCTGCCACCAGGCATCAACATGGGTTCATCTCGTCAAAGTGCTATATAGCTGCCAAACATCAATAGACATTGTACAAGCTCTCGTATATTAATGTATAATAAACATTCAAGCACTTTTGCGATGACATTTTTCTGTTTTGTGTTATACCGGTTCGTATGACGAACCGATCCAGCATGATTTTTAAAATCTATTTTCAGTGACGCGAACCCCATAATGACGAATTGGACGCACAGTCCGTGGCTTCACATTCCTTCTAAAAATTATATTACGCCCTGCTCAGCCATTACGTCGCCGATCAACTGTGGGCTGCCGGGCACCCGAGGCCGCCGGTCGTGTTCAAGAACTCGAGGCCGTCACCTGGGCCGGGGTGTTTGTGTTCCCTACCCGCCCAGTGACACCGGACATGTTCAATAAAGTTTTGAATCTGTCACGAGAACTCCGCAAAGACGAAGTGAATGCGCAACTTGAGCGGTGACGTGACATTTTCTGCTACTTACAACCTGACCTTGAAACATAGCGATCTACGGCGATACCGTTCCGTGCAGTTTTACCAAACAAGTCGAGCACTTAGAATTTGCTGGCTACCCTCGCGTTGTTTTCAATTACGTGGCCGAAAAAAACACTGAAATCGCGCTACTGAAGTTTCCGGTAAGTCAACACAAGTGTGAGAGCAAAAGTCGCAGTAATCCCGTACTTGCATAAATCAGCCACAACGTTTTCAGCCCCCGAAAAGCTTCTGAAAATGTGCCGTCAGTTGAATTCTGACGCAAGACCTTTAAATGTGTGCACCACCAAGCATAAAGATAGGTTCGTCCCATGTGAAGAATGCGTAGTCTATTGTACAACGCTATCTTGTCACAGTGAATATGTCGGTCAGACTGGAAGGTGCCCTAATGAACGTCTGAAGGAACACAGATACAATGTAGATAGGGCTATCAGTGGGCATTTGGGAATTCATTGTCGTGATTGTGGGTGCCGGCCTCTTTCCAATCACACACGTGTGCTGTCAAGAAAGAAAAATAGGACAGCGCGCCAAATCATAGAAGCCCTGTAAATCTTGAAACGTGACAAAAAGTGCATCAGTGTAACTACGCTTGCTCTTTCGAGCAAGGAAAGCGAATTTTTATCGGAAAACATGCGATACCGATGATGGGTTGCTGTTCCCTTGACTGCAATTTTATGTAGCTCGTCTGCTCTGTTTTTTTTTTCCTTTTTCTTGTGAAAAGCCAGTACTATATTGCTGTGGCAGGAAAATAAAATCCAGATTAAAGTTGAGCGCTCTGTGTGTCTCTTCTTTGTTCGTCCTCGTTCCATGCGCTGTGAACATTGAAATTATGCTGCACCAACCAGCCCTACACTCAACCCAAGTGAACTACATTAAGTACTCGCCCTTCCAAAGAAAATCAGCTAATAATACTCTCATACATAAGCGATGGACAGGTGAATCGAAATTTTGTGGACGGAGCTCACATATATTCCTAGGTTGTAAGCATCGTTAACACAGGTACGTCACAATATATTTCTGTTCAGAGAAAAAGGGGGGCACTATTCAGAGTACGAAGAACTATGCTGTTGGAGACCGATGAGCTCTGCTGTGACTTGGATTGCGGTGAGTAATAGTACTTAGCGTGCGTCCGCAACAGCGTTTCATACGTAAGGACCATGGTATAGGATCTTACACCGCGGTAAGGACGCTGCGTTTTGCAAAGCGCGCTTCAGGAGAAGTTATGTGCACGCGCTCTATGCGAAACGCTGGGTTCATACGTACAAAACGCCGTTACGGACACTATACGCAGGATTACTAAAACTCGCCAACGTGGTTTGAATACTGCTTATAACAGAATGTGAATGAGTTATAGTACTACTGCTACTCTGCAGGAAATGTCAGCTTCAGGGCTGATTCACACCGGCGACTGGTCGCGCGACCAAGTTAGTCGCTTTGCGACTGGCCGCACAGTAGCTGGGGCTAGAAGCCAACATGGCAGCACCCATGCAGACGCGACCGCCCGCTTCGATGCGAAATCGCGGTTGCTACTCGCCCACTCTCTTTACATCAATGAATAAATGGGGAAATCAGCTATCGCTTCTTGTCATCTCACGCTGGGGACAAAGCATCAGGTATGTTCTGTCTTTTTTATTGAGATTAGCCGTGTTCTTCAGCCCTGCCTGATAAGCCTTGTCTCCAAGAATCTGAGAATGAATCTTGGAAACACTGCAAAGTACCTACGAATACATTGCTCTCGAAGCTTCAGGGTGTAAATATAAAGTAAATAAATGCGTAGGTTGCGAACTTACGGGCCACACAGCGCAGGACGACGACATGATACGTTCGATGCGGAAGGAAACTGCATAAACAGGTGTCGCCATGTTGACCTTTCCGGCACTGCCGTCTGCTTGCTTTCGCTCGCGTGCGCGCAGACGGACGCCGAGCAGACGACGCGACGCGGCGGCAGTGGGCGAGCGCAATAAAAAAAAAAAAAAGAAAAAAAGAAAAAAAAAAGCAACGGGCCCGGTGTAAACAAAAGCTGACATCACTTCTGGGCTTCGCTGATTGATTCTAGTCGTCCTGCGACTGCAGTCGCGCGACTGAAAAGTCGCGCAAGCGAGCGACTCAGTCAAAGCAGTCGCTTTGCGACCAAAGCGACTGTTTGCGACCGTTTTCGACCAGTCGCCGGTGTGAACTAGCCATTAGGCTGCGTTTGGAGCCATCTGCACGAGGATTCCCGGGTAATACTCTGTTGTTTCACCAACAGGTGTGGTACAACTATCTATGCTACTTGTTTCCAAAGTAGAAGTCTAGATTCCCCACGCACGCCATTTCAGAAATTCACGAGATGACCTCAGAAGAAGCAGCACCTAACTGTATAATAAGTATTGCAATGCCAGATCTTAAAGCGAATTTTAGCCTATTGATGAAGCTTAGAAGCTTCGCACACGTAACATCTAAGTCGTGATAAAGATATTGAACTGCACAGTAAAGGAGGCACAATAGCTGTTAACGTGCGGCTTCCTAGATGACAAATGTTGCGGGTGTGCTGACGCCAAGGAGGTTTTCACGTCCTTGGTTGACTTCAGTTCAAGCAATCAACAAAGATACTCTGAGAAAGAAAAAAGCCTAAAGAGCACTGCTGTAATGATACAGAAGGAACATTCAGTTACAATAATTATGAACTAATTGACTGGTATAAAGAAATTACTACAGGCATCAGCGGAAACGTTCGCGAATGTACATGTGCAGTATATCGGAGGTATTGTCTTCCTCGTAAGTTGGCAAGAAGTTTAACATTATTCCGCGCAGAACATCTTATGAAATTCGTCTATCTGATGCGTACGCATCTGCCACTAATCACCCGCTGTTTATTCGTAGTTTAGCATAATTGCGAAGGTGAATGACAAAAGAACCATGCAATGCAGGAGCACTGTCGCTACAGCGGTATGTTAGTTGAGCACGAAACGACAAAGTAACCCCAATCATGCGCTCTTTGTTCCTATGATGTCCTGTAGCGCGCGCTTCTCCTTCACACTCTTCTTCAGCGCTCCCGGCCGCGGGGCCTGCGTTTAGTTCGAGGCGAAATGCTCCACGCCCTTGTGCTTAGATTTAGGCGTATGCTAAAGTCCTCCACGTGGAACATATTTCCGGAGCCCACCACTAAGGCGTCTGTCATCATTACATCAGAGTATTGAGACGTAAAACTCTAACAATTATTATTATTATTCCCGCGCTTGTGAAACGTTGCAGCCTTCATGGAAACTTTGTTGTGAAGTTGTTTCGGCACAGCGTAGTTCCTCTTCTTTCTTATCTTCACCAGCGCCCTACGGTAATCACCTAGTCTGTGCAGCTTCAGTCCCTTGCTCTAGTTCAGCCAGTAAACAAGGCTCACACCCTCCTGAAACGATGGTCTTAAGCCCGGTGTGTAAGAGACTCCGCTTCTGGGCATGGGGTCCTATGTGTTCTAAGCTCACAACTGTCAAGGTTTTACATGTTTAAGCCTGTTTCTTTCTCTTTTTTTCTTTTGGCGATGCGACGTTTAATAAACAAGAAAACTGTTTTCGGTCCTTCTTCCGTCCTTTGGTCACGTCAGACAAATCGCTACGAAGAAAGAAGCGTATAAAATACAATACATTTTCATTGCGGTGCTCGTATTCCGAACTAGAGCACCGGTATAAAGCAGAGCGCCTTAACAACTGCTTTAATGACTTAGTTCGTAGAATCTGAACAGTCAACCACAAAAGTTCGTGGACCACGCGAGTGCGTGCCAAACCAATGCCACCTAGAAAAATTTTCAGGCCTGCTCACTGCTGCTGTGACGGCACGCGTTTTGACCGAGCGAGCGCGGAAGGCTGTGAAACCATTGCCACCAACGTCTTCCCTAGAAAGATACAACGTTCGCGGCGAGTTTTACATGTGCAATAGCTTAATTTTGCCTTTTGCGTTCAGATTGGCGCTGGTTAAAGGAATGTGTTACGCTTTAAATACTTTGGCGATTTATCTGTAAGCCATTTATCATTGCACGTAAACAAAATAAGAGAAGTTTTTGCGAGTTTGTGATGGCCTAACAAAGTGACGAAATAAATAAGGTACATTTGAATCATTTTTTAATCTTCATTTACGCACACAAGCGCAGACACATGAAACACTGTCGAGAACATGCACAGAAACTGTACCCATTCATTTTCTAAACTACTTCTGTTTTCTCTGCTGAGTGAGCGCTTTTGTACTGCCGTACCGGTTCTTGGATCGGTGTACTTGGTAGTCGCCCTGAAGTATTCCGTCTTGAAATGGAGCTCACACACCAGAAAACCATTTCAAAAAGCTATATATCACAGGGTTTCTGCTCCACGTGCCCCTTATCGACTAAGGTACAAAACAGGGAAATCTTTGACGTGTCTACAGGCATCCAAATTCGGTTGAAGAGCTGCAGTACGTAATTCAAGGAAATAAATTAGGCCAAGGTACTGGCGAGACTCACGCATAATTATAATACCACAAAATAAAATGGTCGGAGCAGCGGTAAGAAACACTACGTACTAGATAACAAATGCACGACGACACGGACATGCCCCCCCTTCCCTTTCTGCAACAAAGTAATCCGAGGTGTTGAACGCTGAACGAAAAATGTCTGTACTGAGAATATATTGCCACGTGCGTTTATTGCTTCATTTTGATGTGTTCGCGGTGCGAGCAGCGGAACGTAAAACGCATCTCTCGCTCCGCTTCTGAAGTCGATTGAGCGGATAGTGAAGGTGCATCTACTTCGTTTCGCCGTCGTTTTGCGGCCAAGCAGACGGCGTCTGTGCAAACGCGCTCGTCAAAAACACGTAATCTATGCAGTTCCTAGCACTTTCCCGGGACGCCACGTTATCGTGAGGGGGAAGCATCAGTGACCCTCAGCTGAAAGTGTCTAATGTCAAGACTTAGGCTAACAAGTGAGAAGCGCACACTGAATCATTTTACAGAAAGAACCGAACGCGTTAGAGGTGGTGCTTTTAAAACAAATCAAAAGCATACCTTCCAATCTCGGAGAAAACGCATATCGATGT
>JALIZH010015615.1:0-23421 GCA_030522465.1 Rhipicephalus appendiculatus
GAAAGGCAGGTCTGGGAGGCCATGAGGGCGCGGAGCTGCACTGTCGGCATTACTTAGCAGCTCGTTGAAATATTGCGAATGGGCTTGCTGGGTGTGCTTAATACTATTTAACACTTGTAGTATCCTTTCCATGAAGGCTGAAAAAGAAGTGATGGCATCAGTGTTATGAGTAGAGACCGGATTATAGGCAAATGCCTATTTTTTTCCTTGCGTTCCTATCGCGCCACTTTGATATATGAGCATGAATTAGGGGTAAAGGAGGGCTTTTATAGTGTTTTTATAGTGCCTATAAATGCCTATTTTTGGGGTTTGTGCCTAAATGTCTATAAGTGCCCATAAATGCCTATTTTCAAAATTGGTGCCTATATGAACGCTATTTAGCCTCAAATTTTGCTTTCGAGTACAGTTTGAGACCGTAATTCATGTTACCGGGCAAAATTGACGTTTCGGAACTTTATGGGGTGCAACAACCTATAGTTCCCTAGTTCAACAAACATCCGGGAAGCAACCGGTAGCAGCAGTGAAATGGGACGCGCCGGCCACCTTACCCCACCGCACTGACATGGCGCGAGCGGTTGAAGCCGGGGAGAGGAAAGGACGCTATTTCTGCAACCCTAAATGGGAGCACGTCCCAGACGGGAAGGCGGGAAGAGGAGAGGGGAAGAAGAGGAGAGTGGCGTCTATGGCCGAGGACGTGGCGGGCGGCTTTTACTGCCGGTTTTCCAGTCCAGTGTTTCCATGGAATTGAAGCACCTCCTTGAAGACTTGGGCGTGGTGGGGGCAGAAAACAGGAGGTGCCGGCGCGCAGCAGCAGGAATATGGAGAGTGAATGCGAAACCATGGAGTGCCGTCAGGGGAAAATAGAAAGTAGGTAAAAAAAATCAGATGTGCACATGGCTTTTGTTTCGTTTGTAATTTACTCTTAAAGGGCGCTTCACCAGGTCACATGAGAAATTTTAGTCAGATACTGGAAGTGTTCGCGTGCCCAATGAAGAGCTTTGTATGACAAGAACTTTTTAATTGGTTCATTACGAGCCGCGAAAGCATGATGCCGGTAGATGAGCTTGAAACCTTTGCCACTCGCAAGCCAAATTCCTTCCCTGCTCTCTTCGGTATCAGAGAAACTCGGAGCCGGAAGATCACACGACGTTGACGCATCAACATGCCATGCGCACGCAAGATTACACTATGTGCACATGACATGCCCTAGCCAGGTCGTGCGCACAAGCGGTGTTATATCGTTTCGGCGTTCGCTCTATAGTGTACTGCCTGTTTCTGTGGGATGAATCCGTCTATGCGTTTGGAGAGGCTGGCATGGATCCTGTATCCTTACCACGACACATCGCGTCGCACAGCTGGAACTGCTGTAAGGAACGATGCACCAAAAACATGCTAAGCGTTGTCAGGGCTGGCGCCGGCACGACGCGGGAACGGCGAGACACGAACACAAAAGAAATATAGGCAGCTAAGTCTCGCATCGCTCTCGATTCGAAGAAAAAACTAAAGAAAAGTGCGCACACATTCCGTTTGTATGTTTTGATATTTCTATTAACTTTCATTCTTCTATTCAAGCAACAGTTGAACAAGTTACACATGTAGCCTCGAATAATTCTCGCAGTTTCATGTACTACTGTGACATACACAGGACCATTCCTTGTTGAACTTCACCTCCCCCACATTGGTGCGCGCGCCCGTGAGATAAAGGGCACGAGGCATTCAGTCTGACATTTCACCTCCTTCTGGGGAGCGTAGCGTTGCAAATCTTGGCAGACGTGATCGTTAGCGCAATGCATGCATTACACTTCTAGCTCGAAACGCTCAAACCTGGTAAGGGGCCCTTTATGGTGTTCACACAAAGAGGAGAAATTGACTCTGCGCTATTAGACCCGGCGAATACAAGGCTAACAGACCCTTCTGGCCTTTTAGCGGTCTGGCTATTGAATCCTGTGCTGCCCTTTCCAGCCATGCCGAAAAGAAGCAGACCCAGGAGTGCGTTTATTCGATGGTGGACACTTAACTTCCCATTCTGTACAATAAAAGAAGAGACCGTGTTCTGGAAACCGCGCCCGAAAAGGGACCATTGCATGGCTATGTTAAATCATTAACGCCTTTGTACAATTATAAAATATAACATTAGTTTGCTTTCCTGTCGTAGACCAGGTCGCGCAAGTCCTTATTCGAAAATTTCAGTTTTTGTAAAAATTTATTGTGCCTATATTTACGATTTTGGGGGCCTAAAACTGTGTGTTTCCTGCCTATTTTTGGCGCCTAAAACACGATTTTTTAGTGCCTAAAAATCCGGCCTCTAGTTATGAGAGTTTTCAGTTCAGCACTATGTCTAAGATGAAAAACTACCACAATAATTCGAACATAGCCAGGCTTAAGGTAATTCAAGGTATGTAATGTTCAAAGTGTTTTGCTTTTCCAGGTAGCTATAGGTCAACCTATATTCAAAATGTAGTTTTAAAACTTTTCAGTGAATTATATGGCAACACATCGGAAAAAAAAAGCGGTCCTGAACATTGCTGAGAGCTACTCGTAGGAGCGCTAACAGCAAAGCATGAGACTTCTTTGCAATAAGAATTGTTGCGGTTTTACATTCCAAACCACGACATGATTATCGTAGCCAAAAGTTTTGACCACCTGGAGTTCTTTAATATGCGCTGAAATGTACACACAGCCTTCGCAGTTTTTGCGACACTGGCTAGATGATAACAGTGTAAGTGAGGATTCACGATTTGATTGATGCTGCAGCAGCACCACGAGCACAAATGTTTTTATAAGTCACCGCTAGCACACTAGCAACCATCGTTGCTCAAATGATGACGCACACTCCTAAAGAAGAACGAAGGGATAAACTGCGCCACTGATATATGGTTAGAATGACAGAAAGCTGAGCTGGTTTGTACGTACTCATATTAAAGAGACCGGGCGTGCAAACACGGACACAAAAGAGAAGCCGAGATGTCAAGGTGTTTGTGGCATCTTGAGTTCCCTCTTGTGTTCATGTTTGCATGCCGTCTCTTAAACATGACTCATGATAATGTATCACTGTGTCACGACGACAATGGGAAAGTATGTTATGCCACCAGCAACATACAAAATTTTGTCACTTGTGCTAGATGGCTGCGGCACAACCGAGGGTTATGAATGCTCACACTTATACTATTATCATGAAACCAGAGCAAGGAGAGGCAGACTGTGCAGAAGCTATGCTGTTTGCGTGTCTATTTATGCTGTTACGTAGCATATATGAAGAAAATAGGACACTGCCTAGATACACGACCTCAAGAGATGGAGATGGAGCAGTACAGCCGGCTGTTACATTGCTTGAACACTAATCGCATTACTGGTGACAGTCATTGCAAGATGGGTTCTGCCATAAGCTTTTTTTATCATGAAGCCAGCAACCCAACTAAAAAACTAAGCTGATTTAGAGCTAAGAATATCACCTTCCGTTTCCAACATGTTGAAATAAAGAACAATACAAGTGGAAATATTTTCACTCTTCTGGGCATGCATTATCACATATGTGAATAGTACATGTACAGTACAAACGAAACATTTGCCTCAAGTAAACATGAAGCAAGAAAGCAGGTAAACAACTGAAAATTTTCCCTTAGTATTAATGAGACCCAAGAACACTGAACAGTATTGGCTGTAACTATATAGAAGGTGAATGACATACCGAGCACTTGTGAGTCTGTTGGTAACCTTGTAGCCGCGTTCAGATATGCGGGTCCTGGACTGTATGATGAATCTGAACGTAATTGACACCACAAGTTAACATCTATGGTAACACAGACAGGCAGGCTCAAAACACCTCAAGTAGGTAAAGAACTCTAAATTTAAAGAGCGCTGTGTTTCGTGTACCTTTCTAAGTGAATCGTTTATTCGCGCACCACCGTGCTAAGTTAAAAAGTAAACGTAAAAAACTACAGCAACATGCAACAAGACATCAGAATGACATACTAAGCATGCGCGGTTCCATGTGTGGCCTTGCAGCAGCAGCAAGAGTTGAGGATACTGGTATGTGCGATGAGCCTGAACATGAAATAGACCATAGGCATTTGACCATTGCGCAATGACTGTAAAAAATAAAGAATAAAAACTGGAAACATTGCATAACAGCAACATAATGATGTATACTGCATAAATGACATACCATAAGAGTGCAGTTCCGTAAAAGAGTTGGCAGCTTCCGACCTGTGCAAAGCACCTAAAAGATAGAAGCCATAGTTTGCGCTCCACCTTGCCACAGATTGCATAAGCAAAAGCTAACACCCAACCGCAGCAAGACACTTTTGTGCATGATACCACTTTATAATTGCTATTGCAATATATATGACAAAACAATATATCGTGCACCACTATCCTGGCTATTGCACGGCAAGCAGTGTAGCCATACGTAAGAGCAGTCTAACTAGGATGAAATAAGGAGTCATTACAATTTATTGGAGCATGTTTGTATGTTCGACATCTTGACCGCACAAAAGAGACGAGGACAGAGGGAGGATCGACGACACAGGCATAGGCATGCGCAGGGTTCCCCTTCGAGGGGGGGGGGGGGGCGAAGGCTCGTCGCAGCACCCCCCTTCCCTATTAAGTCATAAGTCAATGTATCGAGCAGACTTTGCCCCCCCCCCCCCCCTTTCTTAGGTGACTATGGGGGGCGGCCGCCCCCTCTTCTTCCCTCGTGCGCACGCTTATGGACACAGGCAACGACACATGTTTGCATGAATCTTAAGCTGTCACGAATTCCGGGCGGTTCCGGACAATGGACCCAGTCAAGACTCGGTGTCAAAACAACACATTTAATAGGGAGAAGCACTGCACTCCAAAATATACAAATGTACAAAGAAAACAGCTAGCAATAATCCAAACTCAAACTATTTGCAAGTCCTCGATCTAAACACTAAATCGTCCTACAGGTACAGTCCTATCTCTGCAGCCAAGATATTGTACAGTCTAGCTTCACGACCGCGACTTCGTTTGGCGCTCTTACTTGAGTCTGCCGACCCTGTTCGGTGCCGATGTCCAGTCAGCGTTAGTGTCCTCCGCGATTCGTTGCCATCTGCGACGCCTTCCAATGTCTTGCGTGACTAGTCAGTCGTCGCCTGTCCATACGGGTCGTCGCACCACTGGCTTGACTGCTTGGCCCGTTATGCCTAACGCCTTCAGGCCTGACGTCACTGTTGGCTGCACCCGGTGTGGCGTTCCACTGACGACGTGGCACTCCGGGGATTGTCCTGGGCGGCTCGCTTCCGAAGGGGGCTTGCGACGGAATGCTCGTACTTGCTGGGCGCGGCTGCGGCATCACCGAGGAGCCTCCTTTCGACTGTCGTCGACTCCGCCGGCCACCTCGGGACGCCCGCGTCTCGGACCGTAGACCCGAACACCCGTCGCTCCCGTCGCTGGAACATGAGCTGGCGATGCGTCCTTCCACAGCCGAGTCCACCCAGACAATGCCCGCTTGCCCGACTTCTTTCTCCTTTTCGGCTCGTCGCACGTGCCTCGAGCTCTTTAGAAGGTACTACGCACGCGCTCGTGCCGCTTGGAATGCTTTGAGGGCTTCGTCATCGTCGTCGTTTTCCCGCCGTGTGACGTTTACTCATGACATAAGCATAGGCAAATAATTAGCTGAAAATTTTCAAGGGCGGTGACAGTCAACTTTCCATGAAGCTAGAGATTAAGTGAAATTACCACATAGAGAATCATGCAGTGTACTGGTCTGAATTACGTCACGCTAAACTCATAATATCTTCGGTTTAACGTCCAAAACCACCAAATGATTATGAGAGACGCCGTAGGGGAGGGCTCCGCAAATTTCGACCACCTGGGGTTCTTTAACGTGCACCTAAATCTAGGTACACGGGCCTCATACATTTTCGCCTCCCACGAAAATGCAGCCGCAGGGGCCGGGATCCATATCCCGCGAGATTGAAGCCCTTCACGCAAACCAAAATGACAATACTGTCCAGAATCCAGTAGTGTGAGATTTGCCACTCTTGGTGTGGACAAAAGCGCCCTGGCGCTATTTGGTAGCTCACACATGCAAGAATACGAGCGAAGAACCTTTAACAGATTTGTGACGGCATCGTGAGGCACACTTGATTCTAAGCTCCATTGTCGCAGGTCTTCTCTAAACGATGCGATATCCAGTTCTTTCAATATACTTGAGTTAGAACCCGTAGCAGTGTCCTGCTGTGTAAGACAGCTGTGGCACCCGTCAGGCACGTTATCGGGTTCCACGGGAACGCTGTGCATGCTGTCACCGGTATGGTACTCCACGTCGCAAGATTCAAGCACGGCGCCATAAATGCCGGCACTCGCAACTTGGCCGAGCGAACGGTTTAGAGGTGATTCGGGAACTTCTGGCTGCACGCCGCCATAAAAGCCGGCACACTCAACTTGTCATAGACGGCATTTTTAGCGCAAACGTAGAAAAGAAAGGTGTACTAAGAAGAGAAGAGAAAAACACAGTGCACAGGGCGAGTGCTAAACACTGACTGGACGACATGACACAAGAGGCCTGCCTGTAGGTCCGTGGAAGCTGTTCCAAAGAAAGGGTCCACTGTACTAGAAATGAACTTCAATACAACGTCCTGTTGGGCGAGTTGGTGATGTATCATAGACGGCATTTTTAGCGCAAACGTAGAAAAGAAAGGTGTACTAAGAAGAGAAGAGAAAAACACAGGGCGAGTGCTAAACACTGACTGGACGACATGACACAAGAGGCCTGCCTGTAGGTCCGTGGAAGCTGTTCCAAAGAAAGGGCCCACTGTACTAGAAATGAACTTCAATACAACGTCCTGTTGGGCGAGTTGGTGATGTATCATAGACGGCATTTTTAGCGCAAACGTAGAAAAGAAAGGTGTACTAAGAAGAGAAGAGAAAAACACAGTGCACAGGGCGAGCGCTAAACACTGACTGGACGACATGACACAAGAGGCCTGCCTGTAGGTCCGTGGAAGCTGTTCCAAAGAAAGGGCCCACTGTACTAGATATGAACTTCAATACAACGTCCTGTTGGGCGAGTTGGTAGTACAGTGGGCCCTTTCTTTGGAACAGCTTCCACGGACCTACAGGCAGGCCTCTTGTGTCATGTCGTCCCAGGGGCGGATCCAGGGACGTCCTTTGGGGGGGGGGCGGTGGTCGGGGGGGGGGGGGGTGTGTATTGCGCAACCCGCAGTAACTGAAGGGCAAAGGGCGAGGAGGCGAAGATACATTGGACACATTCCTTTGCTTAGGACACTACAAGAAAAAAACGACTTTTCGCGCGTTTGTAAATTACAAATTCACAAAACACCACTCTTACCGCGAGAAAACGCATGAAAAAAAAAATGTGGGTAACGACGTCACCTCGAAATTGACTTAATAGATTTTGACGCCGTCTACTAGGTCATACGTAGTTGCTGCAATCGCTAAAATGAAGTACATCGTACTGCGAGGGGCATAGACATAACATACCAATTTCAGGAAGGTTAATTCAATGTTGCCAAAATACGAAAAATGCCGTTTGAAATCCCTGGCGTCACGCGTGGAGATTTCAGCGTGAGATTTAAAAATGAATCTTTGACCAAATTTTCACCTCTATTAGAATAAGCATACGATGGTGAAATTAACGAGATTAAGGTTGAAGGGCAATTGCTTTAAACGCGACAGTGAGGAACCGCTGTTCGTTAGGAAGGACTCTGGTGAATCGTATTCGCACGTGCATGCAGTAAATGTTCGGAAATGGAAAATTATTACACTAAGGATTTTGCTGCAATTGCTATCGCCGGTTTCAAATATTTGGCGAACCGGCTAGAACGATCTCGATATCATTGTTACAAAAACCGTCCGAGAAACCCGAGCCGCTAATGTCACGTTGCTTCTTGTTTTGTTCAACTGAGACATTGGTATCAAGCAGTATCAAGACACCTTCTTCTAAAAAACTGCGGAAGCAGGTTCACACGATACAAATTCAGTAATGATCGACTTACGTCGCAAGGCCTACCTTGGTAAAAGTTCTTCCTCCTGATACGACGCAGGTATCTCCTTCGCCGTTTGATGTTTTGTTTAATTCTTTTCCTCGTGGAACAACAAAAAAGCTTGTCTCCTTTCGCAACATTCTTTGAGCAACCAACAGCATAGCAAGTCGACATCGCGCTGTAGCTGATGCCACCTTGCAGATGGTAAATAGCGTAGTTTCACCGGCAGGGCAAATGTTTGAGTGTGGTTCTATGTTCCATCATATGGTGTCGTTCTTCGACGAATGAAATTCACGGATACCATCGGAGGGCAGGACGGTCACGCATTATTCACAGCTGCTCGGAGGGTAGGCGTTTAGCCGTGTCCCCACCTGGAAGACAGAAAACAGCGCCTTCTTCTCTTTCCCCAAAACCACTCATCCGAGGGTACCTTGGCGGCGACCAAGAAGCCTTTCATAAACATTGTTGGAAGTGGCACCTCAGTGTGTGTGTGTGTCTCTCTCTCTCCTTGTGGTGGTGGTGGTGGTTGTGGTTCGAAGAAGAAAAAGGCGCCTAATCGTCGTCGCGGATGATCGAAGAAAGCCTTCGTTGGAAATGTGCAAAGGGAAGCAGAAAGGGCAAAGAGATGTGGAGCGGGAGATTCTCCTCTCCCCTTTTCACAATTGCGTGTTCTGTCTTGGAAAAAAAATCAGACTTTACTTCGCAGCTCGTGAAGTCATACGACCCTTCCTGAAACAAAGCACTGGAATGCTCGAAGTCACCCCAGACATCGTCGAAGTCATCCAGACGCATTTAGACGCATGGTGACCGATCCCTGCACCTGGAGACGTAGTTCAAGAAAGGGCCGAGCGTGTCAACAGTGCAGGCCCTCTCGTCTGGATCGCTTCAGCTCAACAAAGCTGATCCCCTTTTTGTGAATATTTCGGAATAATCTTTGTTTCATGTGGCCACTGATGGTGACCTGTGTTGCTGTCTTTTGGAACAGTCTGTACGACGAATGATATTGAATGATTTCCACATCTATTGACACTGAAAGGCAACCCGTGCCAGTACGGACTACTAACAGAGCAGGAGGCATGTGTATCTAAAAAAAGAAAGGAATGCTCCTTCCTTGCTTCTACGTAGTAGATTAGTGGTTAGGGCTTGTTGAATTTCCAGTTTTGCTAAAGTGGCATAACGCGAAGCAAGAGGGGGAACACATCAACAAACGAAGACGAGAGCTTTCTTCCAGATTAAGCTTCTCTGTTTACTACAAACATAGTAAAAGCAGAAAGAAGAAAAAACAACACAAGGAATGCGAAAGGAAACACAAAAAGGACCCTTTCCAAACGCTGTGTGGCCGCGCTGGCGTCTTCCTGGAATGCGAGTTCCCTTTTGTGACAAGCGTTTTGTACAACTAACACATCGGCGACAGTTAAGTACTTCGCAGTTAACCCCTTTTGATGCTCTGAAGGACGATTTGGAGAAAGAAGTTGCGCTGATGCCACACGGCACCGCACCAAGTTCTTTATAGCTGGTTTGTGGCCTCCGCGATCAGCTCCGGTTTCTCAGATGAGCGCCAAAAAAAAGAGAAAAGACTCCGCTCGTTAAATCGGCTGGGGAGAACACGATTTAAGTATCACGCGGCTGGTTGGCGCTGTTACGACCGGCTCTGGAATTCATTAGAGAGCTTTAGCAAGTTTCGGAAATACGCTATCGTATGACGGTACTGCTTCTCCCTTTCCCGTCGTTGACCTTTTGAAGAGGGTGGCGATGCGGGCTTGTTGGTTGGTCATACTAGAATGAGTTGAGCGCATACGAGGACACATACATAGTTGAGCGCATACGAGCGCCAGTGTGTGTATGTCTCCTTCTTCTGTCCATGTCCTCGTATGCGCTCAACTCATTCTAGTTGACCTTTTGCCGGGGAGGGAACCACAACACCACAAGAGCTTTCCCAAAAGTTGTTGTGGGGTTGTCACGCCTGATTGTTGCCTGTCAACCTACGCCGAAGGACGCAGTGACACTACAGTGTACTAGTACACTGTAGTGTCACTGGAACGGGGAGCGGCAAAGGCACAGAGAGAAGGAAAGAAGGAACGCTACCGTATTTGCGCACCGTACGTGCCGTATATCCGGAACTTGCTAAAACTCTCTATTATAGCAGGCGCCACTGCGCGTGAACCTGTCAGTCCCCCAAGGATCTCCGCATGGACGGCGGAACAGAGCACCGCATTTTCCTGGAGGGTTCTCGCAGGCGTGGTAGAGCAAGCCAGGAATGCCGCCGTGGACGGGTTCGATGGAACACTACGGAGGTAACACGAACACCCCTTTCGCGACGTTGACGGCGTGAGAAGGCACCGCTGGAGACGCTGTCATCGATACAGATCTAAGGTCCCTCTATTTTTCACCTGAATGCAGGCGATAGCTGTGCAGGGGTTCGAGACAACAGCCGCCTTCTCCGAGGTCTTCGACTCCCCCCCCCCCCCCCCCCAACGCCCCCCACCCACTTGTCTTTCGCACCACGGTGTAAGAAAAATTATTTCTTACACCGTGGTCGAGTCCCACCGCACCGGAGTCCCAACAGTGCCCATAGCGCAGACTACACTGCACCGCACTATCGGCGAATCAAATGACACTAAGGCGGAATTCACCATGGCGAGCTAACGACGTAGCTGGCTTTGCACCTCACCCCCCCCCCCCCCCCCGCCCACGTGCGCACGCCTATGCTTCTTTGTATTGTGTCACCGCTCATAAACGATTTTCAGGAGGATGCCCCCCTGCCCGTGTGACATCGTTGGCATGCTCAAGCAGGAAACACATTTCAGTACGTATGTTGTTTAGCTCGCTTTCAAAAAGGCGGGGGTTAGCCGGCTTCGCACCAAGCAGATGGCAAGTGATGGGTGCATGTCGCCGCGAACAGCCAAGGCCGCCGCAGCGGCCTAAAAAATTTCGCGTGCCGAAAAATTCCTGTCGAGATAGTCCTGGGGAAAGGGGGCGAGGTCGGTGGCTTTGGGGGGGGGGGGGGGCGATCGCCAAGTCACCCCCCCCCCCCCCTTGGATCCGCCACTGTGTCCTGCCACTTCACGCGAAAAGCTCCTTTGGTTTACGTGCAACCAACCAACCACCACCTGCGCCACCAGTTTGTGCTAGCTGGCACGATTCGTGCGAGCGCTTTCTCCTAGCAGACCTTTTCAACGGAAAGATGGGACAGACTTGCACGGGAGTACAAAGGCTGGCGGCCTTGCCTCGACAGCGCATATTTGGGGGTCACGCACATAGGCGTGCGCAGGGTTCCCCTTCAGAAGGGGGGGGGGGCGAAGGTTCGCCGCAGCTCCGCCCTCCCTATTATGTATGTATGAGGCTAGCCTCGCACTCCCACTGCACCCCCCCCCCCCCCTACCCCACCCCGCATTAGCACGCGGTTTTGTGTGCTCACGCAGCCAACTCTGTTTTCATGAAAACTACTCTGCACTCGGCGCTCTCTGAAACCGAAACTGCGACTGGGCGCTACAAAACAGTCTACAAATACAAATAACTAACCGTCGCGCGCTCGAGCAAACGAGCTTTCTATCCTTGATAAGTGGGTCGTAGAAAAAACAAGATGCAAAATTTTTGTGTCAATGCTCCTTTAAGCTGCCACCCCCTTTTGCTGAGGTAGCAAAGGGGTTGAGGAGATGAAATTCTTGGATAGAGAAGATTGTAGAAAAGCACGGGACTGTCTCTCGTCAAGGAGGACACCTCAACCCTCCTGTCGAGGGGTGGGGAGGAGGACTAAAGTAGCAGATGGGAAAGAGGAAAAGGAGGTGAAAGAAGTTGGAGGAAAGACAAGGGCACCATCTCGAGAATGGAGTACCCAGAACACGGACTGTCATGCCGGGGCAACTCTTCTACCTTAGAAAAACCGGCGGGTGTCCGGCGGCACTAGGAATCGAGTCCGGTAGCTCCCGCATTGGAAGCGGACGCCCAAGGCATTCGGCTTCCTCTGTGGTTTGGGCAGTGATAGCCGAGGCAACCTGGCAAAGGAGGTGGACGCAGGCAATGAAGGGAAGGGGGGGGTGATACAGGCTTTGGGGGGGGGCGATCGCCCCTACCGCCCCCCCCCCTTGGATCCGCCACTGTGTCGTCCAGTCAGTGTTTAGCGCTCGCCCTGTGCACTGTGTTTTTCTCTTCTCTTCTTAGTACACCTTTCTTTTCTACGTTTGCGCTAAAAATGCCGTCTATGATACATCACCAACTCGCCCAACAGGACGTTGTATTGAAGTACACTCAACTTGGCTGAGCGAACAGTTCAGAGGAGGTTCGGGAACTTCTGGATGATTGGAGGTAAAAGCAACACGTGAAAGATTCTCCTCGGCGTTAATACCTTCGCCAGCAGCTGCCAATATTGCGCGTACATCGGCCTGCACGTCGTGGCTGATTCGACGGTAAGCAGTCGCTCTCGACATGAACGCCATGTTTACGCGACTATAAGCGTGGTTCCTCGCTTGCTAGTGTTCTTCGCCGTTCGGATTCTCACTAGCCGGTAAATTCACTTGTGTCGTGCTGTTTAAGCGAGTGACGTCTAAAGTATAGCATCGCACTGCAGATTACAAAAGGCAGATTCGCACAACAAACGTGGAGGAATGATAAATGCAACGATAACTTACTCTCGTATTCGCTTTCCATGGCGCGCGCTTCCCGCCAAGCGTATGCAAGCTCTAAAGAAACTAAAAAAAACAAGGCTAATTAACACACGTATATCCTCACGCTTGACAGATAAAAAAAAAGAAACAGATGGAAAACAACACTTACCTTCGATTACAACCAGCTCCTCGAACCCAAATTTCAGAGTGCGCGCGAATTCGTAACCGCACCGACCGCACACGCAGCACGTGCCGCGCGCTTCAAATGCGGAACTATAGAAACAGACTGCCATGGCACAGCCGCCTTGTCGTAATGTTGTTGTACATATAATGAGCATAAAATAAAAGAATTTAAGAAACTACAGCGCACTTCAAATACGAATTACAAAGCTTTTAATTTCATAATTTTTCGCTTGCCTACTTAAGAGCTGTGTATACGTAAACGATACATTCAAAGAACTGAAACCGAAACTGTTCGCCGCTTCTCGAACGGAGCACACAAGAAGGTTAGTTTTACATGGGACGGTTTCAATCCTCATTAATGTTTAACTATATTGGACTTTTTCGTGTGCCATCGGAGCTAAGTACGTTGAAACAGTTTAGTGAGCAAGGTTGATCGCATGCATAAATGTAGTTCCGAATAAACGAGCAACGCCCAGCACATCAGGCGATATATGTCGTTGCCCAAGGCGGACATGCTTTAATTAATTAAGGCCTGCACGAAAGAATAATTAATTTCAGCAAACAAAGAGCTGTTATGTGTTCTCGCCAGTTTAATTATTACATGTTATTTATTTCTGAAGGGTTGCGCAAGTTTCATATATGTATTGGTGCGTTTTAAACAATGATCGCTGGAAATGTACATTATTTCATGAAGACAACATGCATATATATATGTGCTAATATCGGTAAGTAAATTGAAAACGCGTGTGATGATATGAGGAATGCAAGCATCCACCTATTCATGTCCTCTGGGATGTTTAATAGACATCCGTTCGCTGAAGTCTACGGGACACCCATATGACCTCCTTTATTGGATGTGGGACTTGGGTACTTGTTTGGGGCATCCTTAGGACTTTTCCTGTTGTCTGGGAAGTAGCCTACCCATGTAACCATCTTGGGCTGCGCAATGTGTTTTATGTGTTTCAATAATTTAATCTTGATTCCACTCTCGCATTGTCTACTGTGCTGGCAAGATCGAGAAATGAAAGCCTCTTCATAACAAGAAATAAAGTGCATTCAGTTTAGACATAGCACCTTGTCGACCACTCATTAGTGCGGGGCCTGCAAGAGTCCAGGGTATTCTAGTTCACTATAGTCCAAGAGCATACTGCCCAGTGTTGCTGGATTCTATGCGGAAGCGGACGAACAGTGTGAAACTCTACTGTCTCCAGTCAACTTGTATTGGATCACTTGGTCACTGTACAGGATTGATCAGCAACTTGTGCCCCCTTTCTCTTGTCTGGTGTGATCCATCGTCTGTGGCACTGCATCAAAGAACCACAGTCGGGAAATACCAGACAGTTGGCGAAAAAAGTAGAATGAACTTAATCTATAAAGGCAGGGGAGAAAAGGATAACATTCGCTCGTATAGACCGCTAACCATTACATCGGTGCTATACCGGTTGGCGATGCAGGCAGTAAAATTAAAAATAGAAACGTGGGTAGAGCAAAATGATATTTTGGGAGAACTCCAGAATGGATTCCGAATCGACAGGCGGTTAGATGATAACCTGTTTGTTCTTACACAGTGTATAGAAATATCAAAAATAGAAAACAGGCCCTTATACGTAGCTTATCTAGACATCACCGGGGCATATGACAACGTTAATCAGGAAATTTTGTGGGATATATTGAAGGAAGTGGGCATAGGTGACGACTGTATACAGCTTTTGAGGGAAATATACCGAGAAAATACAGTTTGTGTAGAATGGGAAGGAATAAGCAGCAAGGACAGCGTTGACATGAGCAAGGGGCTGAGACAGGGATGTCCTTTGTCCCCGCTGTTATTCATGCTGTACATGGTGAGGATGGAAAAAGCGCTAGAAGGTAGCAACATTGGATTTAATTTGTCACACGAACAGGCCGGCGCGATGGTTGAGCAGGAGCTTCCAGGTCTATTTTACGCTGACGATATTGTCTTATTTGCGGACAGTCAAGATGATATACAGCGGCTGGCAGATATATGCGGAAGGGAAGGCGAGGCTCTAGGACTAGGTTTTAGTGCAACAAAATGTGGATTGATGGTATTCAATGATCACGAAGACCATGCGGTCTTAATACAGGGCCAAGAAATACCGAGGGTAAGCGAGTACAAGTACCTCGGAGTGTGGGTAAATGAGGGGGGATAGATATATGGAGGTACAAGAGAAAGCATCGGTAACAAAGGGAAAGAGGAATGCTGCAATCATGAAGCACAGAGCGTTATGGGGATACAATAGGTACGAGGTGCTTCGAGGGCTGTGGAAGGGTGTGATGGTTCCGGGGCTTACATTTGGGAACTCAGTGGTGTGCATGAAGTCAGAGGTGCAATCAGGAATGGATGTAAATCAAAGGACTGTGGGACGCCTCGCGTTGGGCGCTCACGGGAAGACGACAAATGAGGCTGTAAAGGGTGATATGGGATGGACAGGTTTTGAAGTGAGGGAAGCTCAGAGCAAAATTAGATTTGAAAAGAGGCTGAGGAAAATGAAGGAGAGTAGATGGGCAGGGAAGGTTTTCAAGTATTTGTATGGAAAAAGCGTCGACACGCAGTGGAGAAAGAGAACTAGGAGGCTCACCAGTAAATATACGGCTAGCAGACTGGGCGACATGGCAACAAGGAGCATTAAGCGAAAAGGCAGAGAGGCGGAGAGGACTTATTGGATGCCAGCGATGGAAAAGAAGCCGGCTCTCAGTGACTACCGAAAGCAGGGCTTAAAGTCTCCCATTATTGGAGGGGGGGGCCCTCGTCCGGCAGCGCCATTATATATATATATATATATATATATATATATATATATATATATACTTCGAAGTAGAGGACGTGCAAAACGAAAACTTCGTTTTGCACGTCCTCTACTTCGAAATATTGCATTTGCTGGATCCAAGGACACCTTCTTCTTCATATATATATATATATATATATATATATATATATATATATATATATATACGCTCCCACGTTTAAGTACACATATATACCCTATAAAGTGGACGGGGAGATGACCGCCACCGTAGCTCAGTGGTAGAGCATCGGACGCGTTATTCGAAGGTCGCAGGTTCGGATCCTGCCGGTGGCAAGTTATCTTTTCGTCCACTTTCCTTTCTTCAAATTTACATTACAATTACTTCTAATAGCTTCCCCTATACTTTCCTTGGCGTCTTTGTCTGTTAGTTCTCATTAATACTATGTTTAACAAAGCAAATGAGCCCTTAAGTTTACAATTCCTTCCTTTATATATATATATATATATATATATTGTAATGAAGAGCGGCACGGCAGCTGTGGGGCACGGGCTGGAGAGCGTAGAAGAGGAAGCGAAATAGAACAGCCGACCCAGGAACGGGTGCTGTCTCTGTCTCTCGTTCTTCACAATATATATATATATATATATATATATATATATATATATATATAGATAGTGAAGCCAACGGTCTCTAGCACTAAACAAATGCTTAAGAATGTTATACAAATAAATATATTACAGTCATAATTTCTCTGTACACATGTCAAATGAGTGCAGCAGTGCTACAGTTGACCCACCAAGGAGGGGCCCAGCCCCTCCTTAAAAAATGGAAGGGGGGCCGGGCCCCCCTGGGCCCCCCCCTGACTTTAAGCCCTGACCGAAAGGTAGGTAGGTAGGTACTAAACTTTATTAAAGTCCTGAAGAAATCATCCCCCCAGTTTTCATTGAGGGAGGACCGCGGGCCGCTCCCACGTCGGGACGGGAAGACCAAGCCTCACCGCCGCGTCGTGGGCCTTCTGGACTGCCTGGAGTTGTTGGAACCATGTCATGGCTCTTGAGCAGCGAATAAAAAGTGTCTTGCGAAATCTCTTCATCCGTGTGGCGCTGAAAAGGGGCACTCCCAGAGCATGTGGTTAAAATCGCTGTATCCGCCGCAGTCGGGACACGAAGGGGAGACCTCCGTGAAACGACTGTAGATTGAAAGGCTGGGATACGAGTGCGTTTGCAGTAACCTAAGCGTAACCGCTTGTGGACGTGATAGGTTTCGGTGGGGCAAGGGAAATGCCCTGCGAGCAAGTTGATAATGTTTTGTGACTTCGTTAAAGGTGGATAGTATGTCCCTAAAGTGGGGGGGGTTCCGTCTCCGCCACCATCGGACCAGACCCGTCGCGGGCCCCGCCCGGTCCGGCCTCGGAGAGCCCGGCGCGGCAAGCGAGACCTCGCGCTCGAGCATGGGCCAACTCGTTGGCGTTGACAAGCCCCCCCCCCCACTTTCGACCCTACGTGGGCCGGGAACCAGGTGATGGTGTGATGATCAAGAACTTTTCCTTCGAGTATCTTGGCGACTTCCCTACAGAAGGCGCCAGAGGCGAATGCCCTGGCTGCCGACCTCGAGTCTGTGTAGACTTCCGTTTTGCTCGGATCTAAGAGGGCTAATGCTATGGCTAGCTGTTCTGCCTGGACAGAGGACGAGGTAACGATCGACGCGGCCGAAACGACCCGGCCCTTGGTGTCAACAGAGACGACCGCAGAGCGGGAGGTGTGGCCAGCGGAAGACATATTGAGCAGCATCGACGAAACACGCGTCGGACGCGTGTGCATGTGCATGTGACAGGAGCGCAGAGGCCCTCGCCAACCTTCTGCCGGTATTATGTTATGGGTGTACGTTCCTCGGCATCGGAGCAACCGTGATGTAAGATCTCGTGCGTTCGTGCAGCTGCGTGTCTCGTTCCAGCGCAGAAGTTGGATTACGATTAACGCCTGCAAGAATTTTTCGCGGAAAAAACGAAATAAGGAGGGAGAGGTTTTATGATAATTCAAGGGGAAGCGCTTTACTGTTTGAAGCAAGGTCGGGTTGCCTTAGAACGCGTAGCTATAAAGCGAGATTCTGTAACGAAGAACAATATTGTACATGCTGTGGGGAAACTAAGGAAATGATGGAACATGTACTGATTGAATGTGGCGATATCCACCCAGATATACGTGTGGGCACGAGTCTACACGAAGCCTTGGGTTTTAGGAACAACAATGGAAAGCTGAACACGTCCGCGATAGAAATAAGTAAGAGACGGTTAGAGTATTGGTGGCAGAAAAGTAGAGATAAAGGACAAAAATGAAGAATGGGAAAAATAAGGTCATTCTGCCTTAAGAGGCAGAGAGATGGACCGTGAATTTATATTTTTCTGTGCTATAATAACATAGATTTAATCATTGTAGATAAGGCATTAGGCCACCACAAAAAGAAAGTTTTTTTTCGAGCCTGGTGGCAGACATGTCACCGCCCTGTTATAAAGGGGACGCTCATGGCATCCATCCATCCATCCACAGGGATTCACTAGCATGGCATACCGTCCAAGATTGGCTCGCACCAGTCAAGCAACCCTATATTGTGCAGCTGCCATCTTGGAGGCCATGTAATGGATGCGAGTGGAGTGACATACCCATCAATTGGCGAATAATTTGAGCCGATACGCCACCTAGCGGAGAGCGCGCGAAACAGCCCATAGAGGTCCATGTAGCAGGCGACATTCACTTTCGCACGTGCGGTGGCGGTTCTGGCAGAAGGATTCGTCGTCAGCAAAGAAAAAAAATGCATCGCGAAGCAGTTTTTCTGCGTTTCGTTATGGACGTGGTTGAGGCGGACAGGTTGGTTAGTATCTTTTAGCAATTTTGTGTTTTCTGAGTGAACGGCGAACAACGGCGTAAATAACCAACCTCCGCAACGGCAATGTTACACCGACTATGGGTGTTGATTCTTAGCACTTCAGGAACAGGTAATACGTCACTGTCCTCAAAATTTGCTTCACTCTTCGAATGGAATCATCGAATCCTACGTATAACACCGCTGGAAGTAATCGGAATCGGTTTATAATAACGCCCCGAAGCGTCTCAATTCGCTACGACAGACGCCATAGTGGAGCACTCCGGTTAATCTCGACCAGCCGGAGCTCCGAAATTAGTACGCGGGCGCATAGCATTGCACCTCCATCGAACGGCGATCGCCGCAACTATGGTTCGAACCCGCGTCTCTCGGGGGGTAAAAACACCCTAATCATGCGCTGTGCAACAGCGGCGGACAAAATTGAAAACTTCGTAGTGTTGTTATCAGCGTGGCGTAATTAAATGTCTCGTACGCGCACTAGATTTGGCCTCATGGCGAGAAATGCTTGCTATATTATATGTCTCATAGTAGCTTAGGGCCTGGCTCTGGAGATGCTATGTGCTCGATTCCCTTGACTTGTGGGCACGCTTACGTGGCAAAACCTGGCCGATGTCTCATCGTAGGGTGCAGGGAGCTAGAAGGGGCCAATTCACTCCTACCTGTAATGAAATTGCTGTGTACAATAGCAGCAGGTAAGCAGTATTGTTTGCGACCACCTCAATTTCTGACGTATGTGGATCAGTCTAGACGCACGCGAACACACAGAGAGATCAATAAGGCTACCCGCATTAAAAAAAATTGTGCGCAAGTTTCCTATACCATCATTTTTAGCAGTTCATAGTCATCGTTTCTCTCAGCCTCCTCTTGTAGCCGCACCGAATACGCAGCACGAAACCTTGTTATTTTGCTCAATGTACCGTCCCCGCCTGATCCTTTAAGTTTAAACGTACGTAGACAAGGTCGCGCGGAAGTAATTGACAGACTAAGCCGCTACAAAAGAAGTGACGTGTCGCCGCCCAAGCAACCACGGATATCCGCCCAAGATCCGTGGAAGCGCCTAATATCCATTGCCAAGATGGGATGGCCGACGGACGTACGCTAGGTATCCCATTGTGGACATCCGTTTCTGGAGCTTTTACGAATGTACGATGGACATCCACTGATGGATTTTCAAAGGATATTTATAAAGTTTTTTCAGTGATGCTATTAAACACCTCAGCACATAGACTCCGAGCGTGAACGCAATGCCTTCTTCTATCTACAAAAATTATTCGGGAGTCTAAAGAACTAACGACATAGTTTAGACCCCACAATAAAATAATATTGAGTCTATCTTGATGAACTGGAAAATGATTTTTCCTTTTTTTTTATCTTTTCGCTTGCTCGGTGTTGCTGAAAAAAGTTGTTTACACCAAACGCCACGCAGGCCACGCCGTTGAACTTTTTGAACACCGCGCCACCACTACACGAACGCCTTTTCTCGTCTTCGAACTAAGCCAAATCAATCCATGGCCAAATCCAAAAAAGTTTGGTTGAGATCGGTTCAAATTCTTTCTCGCGCAATGTAGGTGCGAAAAAAGTGTGGAAAGTGGCAGAATAGCGCCAGAAACATTGTTTTGTCCACGATTTTCACCGAAATGGACCAGCGACTGGAGACATTGTATAGGTAAGTAGTTTAAACTTGCTTTTCAGCCGTTTTGTGGGATTTATCGAGAGGGCTAGCTTTTGCACCGGGACCGCTAAAAAGACAAAGATCGTGTCGTCACTAACTTACGCCGTGCCGTTTCGTTGCTCTTTTGGTTCTGTTGATGCGTTGGTTACTGCCCCCACCTTTCCCCGGTGACATGGACTAACCACTGACACTGGCAATGTTACGATACTTATGCAACTTTTTCAATTGCTGTTGGCGCATTCCGTGCGCCAACAGCACTGCAATAACTGCTTTAAATATTCTTTTTTTCCCAGAACTGTGCAGGATTGGAATAGTTTAAATAATCTTCAAGTCACAACACAATCTTTCACATCCTTTGCCGCTAGTCTGGAAAAACAGAGAAAATAATTTTACTTGTGAGATAGCTTTGTTTTCTTTTCTTCAAATGAGAGTGATGTGCCATCGGTAATATTTTGTTACATTTGTTTACGTTGTAAAATGCAAGTGATAGTTATTTGTTTCCTTAGTGTTATATGGCTGCCTACTATGTGAAAAGTGATAAGCTGTTCCATCTGTTTGCCTGGTGTTATATGCTGATATTTACGTCTTTTTGTACCCACCTGCTAAAATCCCTCCAGGGGATTGCAGTACCAATAAATAAATAAATAAATAAATAAATAAATAAAGGACTACGCAGTTTGCAGCCTGCAACCTCGCCTAGAGCATACTTTGGAAGTGAATTAAAGTATATTCTTAGCGTTTGCTGTGTCCAACACATCGTACTGAGTGTCTTTGCATACAAAGGAAGCCTACAGCAGGCTTTTTATGGCCTCAAAATTTGCTCAAGATTTGGTGGCACTGCCCCTTTAAGCACTGTACATTAGTGGTTCAAGCTCAAACCAGCTAAATCTTGTCAGTGTAATTCATCTGCTTGTCAGCACATCACCAGAAGGAACCTTGACCACTTTATCTTACATAGATTGCAGCAGCCAAAATTAGAAGCTGATCGGACACACACATGAGCACATATGTTCAATCTGGCCCTTTGAAATGGAGGTTCAGTTTCTTAACTGCATGCATATGTACTAGCTTTGTTTATATATGATCACTGTCTTGCCTAACTGCACTTAAAAAATGTTGTTGGAAGTATACAAACTGTTTTTCATAATTCTACCTGCTCTTCTGTTGATGATAGTGGTGCAAGGGTTAAAGAAGAGAATAAAGGGAGTGGAAAGAAAAACCACCGTTCTAGCATGGTCCTTCAATACTTTCTGGTCATGAAACTCTCGCGTCACTCAATGGGAGAGCTTCATATACCGCCCGCACTTTCCGCGCCGCGGCGCTGGCGTAGCTAGTAGGGGGGACGAGGAAGCCGGCTCGGCCAGCTGCCCTGCTGGCCGCCATTAGCGGACTGTTGGCGCGGAGTGGTGGTGGTCGTGCTGATCGCCCCCCTTTTTTGCTTTTCGGGGTCGCATCGTGTTGACAGCGATGCCCAACACCTGCTGCGTGCCGGGCTGTCACTCTGGATACAAGGGCACCGTCGAAAAAGTTTCCCTGTTCTGTTTACCAGCCAACGCAGAACAACGAGACAGGTGGAAACGTGCGATCCCGCGACAGGAGACTGCCGGATTTTCGTTCGACTCAAAGTACGCTCGCGTGTGTGAAAAACATTTCGACGCCAGTGACATTGTACGTGCGGACGTGTGCACAGTGAACGGAGACATCGTTTCGCTGCCCCGAGAACGACCGAGACTGGTGGAAGACGCCGTACCAAGGATTTTTGAAGGTTTGCCTTCTTACCTCTCCAAACCAAAACAGCGTTCGCGTGCAACGAAGGGCCCACCTCTAAAAAGGCCGCGAGAGCTTTCACCGGATTGTGATGCGACACTCGCGAATGCAGACGTCTCCAGTGCAGCCGACGAAGAAATCGATGGTAAGTCTGGCACAAAGCTTGCAAGTATCCTACCCGCTCACTACGTTAACAAAATTCATCCCGAGTCAACGAGGGACTGCATTTTGGATTACCTTGGTGGCTATGTAGCAAAAAAGTTTGCTAAAATAAGCTGCAAGTACTGCCTCCAAACACTCAGAAGCAACTCCCGAGAGCCAACTGCATTGACTCAAATCAAGACAAGAGGATTTTTGCAAGTGCCATCGGAGAAATTATTGCTGCTCTTGCAAATTGTGGAAGAACATGTGGAAATGTGCACCGTGGACAAAATCCTGTGCCAGTGTTTACATGAACATTGTTGAGAACATCCTGCTGGACGACCGCACTTCTTCGGCCAGTGTTGGCTGTGGAACACATTTCGTGAGCACTACGGCAGAAGTTGTGCACTTTTTTTATTAAGTGCTGTCTGCATTTTTTTACGCGTGAGCAAAACAAACTGTTTCGTGCTGGCGGACGTCGTTTATCCTGCCCGGCCAGAGGAGGGAGGAAACCAGGGGCATAAATTTTTTCAGTGATTTTTGTTGTGTCGTTCACTCCATCTCCCAACTTTCATCCACAGTTTATGAAACGCAGATTTGAATAAACTCTATGTGCCTGTGCTCAAACTCGGCTGCGTTATCAAATCTGCATGCTAAAATCAAAAGCTTTCGCTTCGAACGAGCACGTAGTGCCTATATCTAGCAGCTCACAACAGTTTCATCTCATTTTTTAATCTTTAAAATCAGGGGCGCAAATTATGACATCAAAGAAAAAAAGAAAAGAACACAACTTGAGCATCCCTCTCTGTCTCGTGGTGTCTCATTCTGAGCTTTTAATTTTTCAGCTATGTTTCACTAACGATATCCCTCAAGAGGTACTTCAAGGCTATTAATGCCAAGTCACCCTGATATACAGATTTGTTTATTGGCACGCGAACTTCTATTGGCTGCTTCGTGATGCCCTATAGAATAAAGTGAGAATTATTCCGAAAATGAACGTTACCTGCAGCCAGCACGGCTGCTCCGCAATCTCTAGCGCAAAATATGTTAACCTTTCAGTCATCTAGAACCAGTCACAGTGTTCGGTTTAAGCCCGAAAGCGACTATGCAGGAATCGAGAAATTTAGGAACGCTACGAATGCGCGTCACTTGACAGACGGACTCAGTTAAAACATTGCCAGCAATCAAGGACTTAGGCAATTTGACAACGCGCATCATGGGCCACTTTGACAATACTAATAGCTGCTATGATTTGTTAGCGAGAACACGGAGAAGGAAAATATCTGAAGTGTATTTGATGGGAAACGCTTCCGCGAACGCGCTACAGCCCTGCCAAGCGCGGCCTATCGATGCCCTCCTGCTTACGGTGGCGCCTCTGGTGGCCACTTTTGTCCCTATATGAAACTTTCGCGGGAGTTTCATGACCAGAAAAAGT